>CAWUFW010017549.1:0-257111 GCA_963921515.1 Calotriton arnoldi
TAATTTATATATAAAAGATCTTGATTTTAAATACAAAAGCCTGGTGTGGTGTCATGTTATTGCGTTCGCATTTCTGAGTCAAAGTAAGAGTGTGCTGCACAACTGCCTTACACAATGCCTTCGCGTGCTTTCCCGCTTCGCGCCATGCTACCGTGGCGGACTCGGTAAACCCGGTTCCAACACCGGGGAAGTGGTCTCACAGCATCACTCAATAGCCACCAGTGAGATATCCACACAACATCACTCAATAGCCACCGGTGAGGTGTTCGCACAGCATCACTCAATTGCCACCGGTGAAGTGGTCTCCCAGCATCACTCAATAGTCACCGGTGAGGTGTTGTCACAGCATCACTCAATAGCCACTGGTGAGGTGTTGTCACAGCATCACTCAATATCCGCCGGTGAGGTGGTCTCCCAGCATCACTCAATAGTCACCGGTGAGGTGTTGTCACAGCATCACTCAATAGCCACCAGTGAGGTGGTCTCCCAGTATCACTCAATAATCGCCGGTGAGGTGTTGTCACAGCATCACTCAATAGCCACCGGTGAGGTGTTCTCACAGCATCACTCAATAGCCACCGGTGAGGTGTTCCCCCAGCATCACTCAATAGTCACCGGGAGGTGGTCTCACAGCATCACTCAATAGCCACCGGTGAGGTGTTCGCACAGCATCACTAAATAGCCACCGGGGAGGTGGTCTGACAGCATCACTCAATAGCCACTGGTGAGGTGTCGCACAGCATCACTCAATAGCCACCGGGAAGTGGTCTCACAGCATCACTCAATAGCCACCAGTGAGGTATCCACACAACATCACTCAATAGCCACCGGTGAGGTGTTCGCACAGCATCACTCAATTGCCACCGGTGAAGTGGTCTCCCAGCATCACTCAATAGTCACCGGTGAGGTGTTGTCACAGCATCACTCAATAGCCACTTTTGAGGTGTTGTCACAGCATCACTCAATAGCCACCGGTGAGGTGTTGTCACAGCATCACTCAATAACCACCGGGAGGTGGTCTCACAGCATCACTCAATAGCCACCGGTGAGGTGTATGCACAGCATCACTCAATAGCCACCGGGAGGTGGTCTCACAGCATCACTCAATAGCCACCAGGGAGGTATTCACACAGCATCACTCAATAGCCACCGGTGAGGTCTTCTCACAGCATCACTCAATAGCCACCGGTGAGGTGTTCGCACAGCATCACTCAATAGCCCCTGGGAGGTGGTCTCCCAGCATCACTCAACAGTCACCGGTGAGGTGTTGTCACAGCATCACTCAATAGCCACCGGTGAGGTGTTCTCACTAAACCTGGGCGTAGTTCGCGTAGTAGCGCTACGCGTAGCTACGCGAAGTGCACTTCGCACTACGCGAGCTACGCGTAGCACTACGCGAACTGCCTAATGCGGTAGGAAATGCTGTTCGCAATGATTGCACAGTGCCGGATGCTTGTCCGCACTGTGCAATCATTGCAAACGGCATCTTGCACAGTGCAAGCGGTCGTTTTCTGCCGCTCGAGTAGATTTGTACTCGAGCGGCAGCTTTCTCAACGCGGACTGGTAGTTTCTCATCGCGGGCGGTCGCGAGCATACGCGACCACTCGCAATGAGAAACCTGACCTCCCCGTATTGAGAATCTCGCCGGGAGGTTTATTTTCCACGCTCGCGATCGGCAACTTGATGTTGCTAATCACGAACAAGGAAAAAGTCTCGCCGGGATGTCATTTTGCTCGCTCGCGGTCGCCAACTTGACGTTGAGGACGGCGAGCAAGCAAAAAATGCCCGCTACGCGTTTTTGCACTGTGCTACGTGCAATTCGCGCACAGCGTAGTTGCGCAAACTATGCAAACTACGCGAGCGTAGCCGTTTCCGCCCAGGCCTAGTTCTCACAGCATCACTCAATAGCCACCGGTGAGGTGTTCTCCCAGCATCACTCAACAGTCACCGGTGAGGTGTTCTCACAGCATATCTCAATAGCCACCGGTGAGGTGTTCTCACAGCATCACTCAATAGCCATCGGTGAGGTGGTCTCACAGCATCACTCAATAGCCACCTGGGAGGAGGTCTCAGCATCACTCAATAGCCACCGGTCAGGTGTTCACACAACATTATTCAATAGCCACCGGTGAGGTGTTCTCACAGCATCACTCAATAGCCACCTTTGAGGTGTTCGCACAGCATCACTCAATAGCCACTGGTGAGGTGTTCTCACAGCATCACTCAATAGTCACCAGTGAGGTGTTGTCACAGCATCACTCAATAGCCACCGGTGAGGTGTTGTCACAGCATCACTCAATAGCCACCGGTGAGGTGGTCTCACAGCATCACTCAATAGCCACCGGTGAGATGTTCTCACAGCATCACTCAATAGCCACCGGTGAGGAGTTCTCACAGCATCACTCAAGAGCTACCGGTGAGGTGTTCTCACAGCATAACTCAATAGCCACCGGTGAGGTGTTCTCACAGCATCACTCAATAGCCACCAGTGAGGTGTTCTCACAGAATCACTCAATAGCCACCGGGGAGGTGGTCTCACAACATCACTCAATAGCCACTGGTGAGGTGTTCTCACAGCATCACTCAATAGCCACCGGTGAGGTGTTCTCACAGCATCACTCAATAGCCACCGGTGAGGTGTTCCCCCAGCACCACTCAATAGTCACCGGGAGGTGGTGTCAGAGCATCACTCAATAGCCACCGGTGAGGTGTTAGCACAGCATCACTCAATAGCCACCAGGGAGGTGGTCTCACAGCATCACTCAATAACCACCGGTGAGGTGTTCGCACAGCATCACTCAATATCCACTGGGGAGGTAGTCTCACAGCATCACTCAATAGACACCAGTGAGGTATTCACACAACATCACTCAATAGCCACCGGTGAGGTGTTCTCAAAGCATCACTCAATAGCCACCGGTGAGGTGTTCGCACAGCATCACTCAATAGCCACCGGTGAGGTGGTCTCCCAGCATCACTCAATAGTCACCGGTGAGGTGTTGTCACAGCATCACTCAATAGCCACCAGTGAGGTGGTCTCCCAGCATCACTCAATAATCACCGGTGAGGTGTTGTCACAGCATCACTCAATAGCCACCGGTGAGGTGTTCTCACAGCATCACTCAATAGCCACCGGTGAGGTGTTCCCCCAGCATCACTCAATAGTCACCGGGGAGGTGGTCTCACAGCATCACTCAATAGCCACCGGTGAGGTGTTCGCACAGCATCAACTAAATAAACACTGGGGAGGTGGTCTGACAGCATCACTCAATAGCCACCGGTGAGGTGTCGCACAGCATCACTCAATAGCCACCGGGGAGGTGGTCTCACAGCATCACTCAATAGCCACCAGTGAGGTATCCACACAACATCACTCAATAGCCACCGGTGAGGTGTTCGCACAGCATCACTCAATTGCCAAAGGTGAAGTAGTCTCCCAGCATCACTCAATAGTCACCGGTGAGGTGTTGTCACAGCATCACTCAATAGCCACTGGTGAGGTGTTGTCACAGCATCACTCAATAGCCACCGGTGAGGTGTTCTCACAGCATCACTCAATAGCCACCGGTGAGGTGTTTGCACAGCATCACTCAATAGCCACCGGGGAGGTGGTCTCACAGCATCACTCAATAGCCACCAGTGAGGTATTCACACAGCATCACTCAATAGCCACTGGTGAGGTCTTCTCACAGCATCACTCAATAGCCACCAGTGAGGTGTTCGCACAACATCACTCAATAGCCCCGGGAGGTGGTCTCCCAGCATCACTCAACAGTCACCGGTGAGGTGTTGTCACAGCATCACTCAATAGCCACCCGTGAGGTGTTCTCACAGCATCACTCAATATCCACCGGTGAGGTGTTGTCACAGCATCACTCAATAGCCACCGGGGAGGTGGTCTCACAGCATCACTCAATAGCCACCGGTGAGGTGTTCGCACAGCATCACTCAATAGCCCCTGGGAGGTGGTCTCCCAGCATCACTCAACAGTCACCGGTGAGGTGTTGTCACAGCATCACTCAATAGCCACCGGTGAGGTGTTCTCACTAAACCTGGGCGTAGTTCGCGTAGTAGCGCTACGCGTAGCTATGCGAAGTGCACTTCGCACTACGCGAGCTACGCGTAGCACTACGCGAACTGCCTAATGCGGTAGGGAAATGCTGTCTCGCAATGATTGCACAGTGCCGGATGCTTGTCCGCACTGTGCAATCATTGCAAACGGCATCTTGCACAGTGCAGCGAGTCGTTTTCTGCCGCTCGAGTAGATTTGTACTCGAGCGGCAGCTTCTCAACGCGGACTGGTAGTTTCTCATCGCGAGCGGTCGCGAGCATACGCGACCACTCGCAATGAGAAACCTGACCTCCCGTATTGAGAATCTCGCCGGGAGGTTTATTTTCCACGCTCGCGATCGGCAACTTGATGTTGCTAATCACGAACAAGGAAAAAGTCTCGCCGGGATGTCATTTTGCTCGCTCGCGGTCGCCAACTTGACGTTGAGGACGGCGAGCAAGCAAAAATGCCCGCTACGCGCTTTTGCACTGTGCTACGTGCACTCGCAGTACAGCGTAGCTGCGCAAACTATGCAAACTACGCGAGCGTAGCCGTTTTCCGCCCAGCCCTAGTTCTCACAGCATCACTCAATAGCCACCGGTGAGGTGTTCTCCCAGCATCACTCAACAGTCACCGGTGAGGTGTTCTCACAGCATAACTCAATAGCCACCGGTGAGGTGTTCTCACAGCATCACTCAATAGCCACCGGTGAGGTGGTCTCACAGCATCACTCAATAGCCACCTGTGAGGAGGTCTCAGCATCACTCAATAGCCACCGGTCAGGTGTTCACACAACATTATTCAATATCCACCGGTGAGGTGTTCTCACAGCATCACTCAATAGCCACCGTTGAGGTGTTCGCACAGCATCACTTAATAGCCACCGGTGAGGTGCTCTCACAGCATCACTCAATAGCCACCAGTGAGGTGTTCTCACAGCATCACTCAATAGCCACCGGTGAGGTGTTGTCACAGCATCACTCAATAGCCACCGGTGAGGTGGTCTCACAGCATCACTCAATAGCCACCGGTGAGGTGTTCTCACAGCATCACTCAATAGCCACCGGTGAGGTGTTCTCACAGCATCACTCAATAGCCACCGGTGAGGTGGTCTCACAGCATCATTCAATAGCCACCAGTGAGGTGGTCTCACAGCATCACTCAATAGCCACCAGTGAGGTGTTCTCACAGCATCACTCAATAGCCACCGGGAAGGTGGTCTCACTGCATCACTCAATAGCCACCGGTGAGGTGTTCTCACAGCATCACTCAATAGCCACCGGTGAGGTGTTCTCACAGCATCACTCAATAGCCACCGGGTAGGTGGTCTCACAGCATCACTCAATAGCCACCAGTGAGGTGTTCACACAGCATCACTCAATAACCACTGGGAGGTGTTCTCACAGCATCACTCAATATCCACCGGGGAGGTGGTCTCACAGCATCACTCAATAGCCACCAGTGAGGTATTCACACAACATCACTCAATAGCCACCGGTGAGGTGTTCTCACAGCATCACTCAATAGCCACCGGTGAGGTGTTCTCACAGCATCACTCAATAGCCACCGGTGAGGTGGTCTCCCAGCATCACTCAATAGCCACCGGTGAGGTGTTGTCACAGCATCACTCAATAGCCACCAGTGAGGTGGTCTCCCAGCATCACTCAATAATCACCGGTGAGGTGTTGTCACAGCATCACTCAATAGCCACCGGTGAGGTGTTCTCACAGCATCACTCAATAGCCACCGGTGAGGTGTTCCCACAGCATCACTCAATAGCCACCGGTGAGGTGGTCTCACAGCATCACTCAATAGCCACCGGTGAGGTGTTCGCACAGCATAACTAAATAAACACTGGGGAGGTGGTCTGACAGCATCACTCAATAGCCACCGGTGAGGTGTCGCACAGCATCACTAAATAGCCACGGGGAGGTGGTCTCACAGCATCACTCAATAGCCACCAGTGAGGTATCCACACAACATCACTCAATAGCCACCGGTGAGGTGTTCGCACAGCATCACTCAATTGCCACCGGTGAAGGTAGTCTCCCAGCATCACTCAATAGTCACCGGTGAGGTGTTGTCACAGCATCACTCAATAGCCACCAGTGAGGTGTTGTCACAGCATCACTCAATAGCCACCGGTGAGGTGTTCTCACAGCATCACTCAATAACCACCGGTGAGGTGTTCTGCACAGCATCACTCAATAGCCACCGGGGAGGTGGTCTCACAGCATCACTCAATAGCCACCAGTGAGGTGTTCTCACAGCATCACTCAATAGCCACTGGTGAGGTGTTCTCACAGCATCACTCAATAGCCACCAGTGAGGTGTTCTCACAGCATCACTCAATAGCCACCAGTGAGGTGGTCTCACAGCATCACTCAACAGTCACCGGTGTAGGTGTTGTCACAGCATCACTCAATAGCCACCCGGGAGGTGTTCTCACAGCATCACTCAATAGCCACCGGTGAGGTGTTCTCACAGCATCACTCAACAGTCACCGGTGAGGTGGTCTCACAGCATCACTCAATAGCCACCGGTGAGGTGTTCGCACAGCATCTCTCAATAACCACCGGTGAGGTGTTCTCACAGCATCACTCAATAGCCACCTGTTAGGAGGTCTCAGCATCACTCAATAGCCACCGGTCAGGTGTTCACACAACATTATTCAATATCCACCAGTGAGGTGTTCTCACAGCATCACTCAATAGCCACCGTTGAGGTGTTCGCACAGCATCACTTAATAGCCACCGGTGAGGTGCTCTCCCAGCATCACTCAATAGCCACCGGTGAGGTGTTCTCACAGCATCACTCAATAGCCACCGGTGAGGTGTTCTCACAGCATCACTCAATAGCCACCGGTGAGGTGGTCTCACAGCATCACTCAAAAGCCACCGGTGAGGTGTTCCCACAGCATCATTCAATAACCACCGAGGAGGTGTTCTCACAGCATCACTCAACAGCCACCGGGAAGGTGGTCTCACAGCATCACTCAATAGCCACCGGTGAGGTGTTCACACAGCATCACTCAATAACCACCGGGGAGGTGTTCTCACAGCATCACTCAATAGCCACCGGGGAGGTGGTCTCACAGCATCACTCAATAGCCACCAGTAAGGTGGTCTCACTGCATCACTCAATAGCCACCAGTGAGGTGTTCTCACAGCATCACTCAATAGCCACCGGTAAGGTGGTCTCACTGCAGCACTCAATAGCCACCGGTGAGGTGTTCACACAGCACGACTCAATAACCACCGGGGAGGTGTTCTCACAGCATCACTCAATAGCCACCGGGAAGGTGGTCTCACAGCATCACTCAATAGCCACCAGTGAGGTGTTCACACAGCATCACTCAATAACCACTGGGGAGGTGTTCTCACAGCATCACTCAATAGCCACCGGGGAGGTGGTCTCACAGCATCACTCAATAGCCACCGGTAAGGTGGTCTCACTGCATCACTCAATAGCCACCGGTGAGGTGTTCTCACAGCATCACTCAATAGCCACCGGTGAGGTGGTCTCACAGCATCACTCAAAAGCCACCGGTGAGGTGTTCCCACAGCATCACTCAATAACCACCGGGGAGGTGGTCTCACAGCATCACTCAATAGCCACCGGTGAGGTGTTCGCACAGCATCACTCAATAGCCACCGGTGAGATGTTCTCACAGCATCACTCAATAGCCACCGGTGAGGTGTTCTCACAGCATCACTCAATAGCTACCGGTGAGGTGTTCTCACAGCATAACTCAATAGCCACCGGTGAGGTGTTCGCACAGCATCACTCAATAGCCACCAGTAAGGTGGTCTCACTGCATCACTCAATAGTCACCAGTGAGGTGTTGTCACAGCATCACTCAAAAGCCACCAGTGAGGTGTTCTCACAGCATCACTCAAAAGTTACCGGTGAGGTGTTCCCACAGCATCACTCAATAACCACCGGGGAGGTGTTCTCACAGCATCACTCAATAGCCACCGGTGAGGTGTTCTCACAGCATCACTCAATAGCCACCAGTGAGGTGTTCTCACAGCATCACTCAAAAGCCACCGGTGAGGTGTTCCCACAGCATCACTCAATAACCACCGGGGAGGTGCTCTCACAGCATCACTCAATAGCCACCGGGGAGGTGTTCTCACAGCATCACTCAAAAGCCACCAGTGAGGTGTTCTCACAGCATCACTCAAAAGCCACCAGTGAGGTGTTCTCACAGCATCACTCAAAAGCCACCAGTGAGGTGTTCTCACAGCATCACTCAAAAGCCACCAGTGAGGTGGTCTGACAGCATCACTCAATAGCCACCGGGTAGGTGTTCCCACAGTATCACTCAATAACCACCGGGGAGGTGTTCTCACAGCATCACTCAATAGCCACCGGGGAGGTGGTCTCACAGCATCACTCAAAAGCCACCGGGGAGGTGGTCTCACAGCATCACTCAATAGCCACCGGTGAGGTGTTCGCACAGCATCTCTCAATAACCACCGGGGAGGTGTTCTCACAGCATCACTAAATAGCCACCGGGGAGGTGGTCTGACAGCATCACTCAATAGCCACTGGTGAGGTGTCGCACAGCATCACTCAATAGCCACCGGGGAAGTGGTCTCACAGCATCACTCAATAGCCACCAGTGAGGTATCCACACAACATCACTCAATAGCCACCGGTGAGGTGTTCGCACAGCATCACTCAATTGCCACCGGTGAAGTGGTCTCCCAGCATCACTCAATAGTCACCGGTGAGGTGTTGTCACAGCATCACTCAATAGCCACTGGTGAGGTGTTGTCACAGCATCACTCAATAGCCACCGGTGAGGTGTTCTCACAGCATCACTCAATAGCCACCGGGGAGGTGGTCTCACAGCATCACTCAATAGCCACCGGTGAGGTGTTTGCACAGCATCACTCAATAGCCACCGGGGAGGTGGTCTCACAGCATCACTCAATAGCCACCAGGAGGTATTCACACAGCATCACTCAATAGCCACCGGTGAGGTCTTCTCACAGCATCACTCAATAGCCACTGGTGAGGTGTTCGCACAGCATCACTCAGTAGACCCGGGGAGGTGGTCTCCCAGCATCACTCAACAGTCACCGGTGAGGTGTTGTCACAGCATCACTCAATAACCACTGGTGAGGTGTTCTCACTAACCCTGGGCGTAGTTCGCGTAGTAGCGCTAAGCGTAGCTACGCGAAGTGCACTTCGCACTACGCGAGCTACGCGTAGCACTACGCGAACTGCCTAGTGCGGTAGGAAATGCTGTTCGCAATGATTGCACAGTGCCGGATGCTTGTCCGCACTGTGCAATCATTGCAAACGGCATCTTGCACAGTGCAAGCGGTCGTTTTCTGCCGCTCGAGTAGATTTGTACTCGAGCGGCAGCTTTCTCAACGCGGACTGTTAGTTTCTCATCGCGAGCGGTCGCGAGCATACGCGACCACTCGCAATGAGAAACCTGACCTCCCCGTGTTGAGAATCTCGCCGGGAGGTTTATTTTCCACGCTCGCAATCGGCAACTTGATGTTGCTAATCGCGAACGAGGAAAAAGTCTCGCCGGGATGTCATTTTGCTCGCTCGCGGTCGCCAACTTGACGTTGAGGACGGCGAGCAAGCAAAAAATGCCTGCTACGCTACGCGTTTTTGCACTGTGTTACGTGCAATTCGCGTAGCGCGTAGTTGCGCATACTATGCAAACTACGCGAGCGTAGCCGTTTTCCGCCCAGGCCTAGTTCTCACAGCATCACTCAATAGCCACCGGTGAGGTGTTCTCCCAGCATCACTCAACAGTCACTGGTGAGGTGTTCTCACAGCATAACTCAATAGCCACCGATGAGGTGTTCTCACAGCATCACTCAATAGCCATCGGTGAGGTGGTCTCACAGCATCACTCAATAGCCACCTGGGTGGAGGTCTCAGCATTACTCAATAGCCACCGGTCAGGTGTTCACACAACATTATTCAATAGCCACTGGTGAGGTGTTCTCACAGCATCACTCAATAGCCACCATTGAGGTGTTCGCACAGCATCACTCAATAGTCACCGGTGAGGTGTTCTCACAGCATCACTCAATAGTCACCAGTGAGGTGTTGTCACAGCATCACTCAATAGCCACCGGTGAGGTGTTGTCACAGCATCACTCAATAGCCACCGGTGAGGTGGTCTCACAGCATCACTCAATAGCCACTGGTGAGATGTTCTCACAGCATCACTCAATAGCCACCGGTGAGGTGTTCTCACAGCATCACTCAATAGCTACCGGTGAGGTGTTCTCACAGCATAACTCAATAGCCACCGGTGAGGTGTTCTCACAGCATCACTCAATAGCCACCAGTGAGGTGTTCTCACAGAATCACTCAATAGCCACCGGGGAGGTGGTCTCACAACATCACTCAATAGCCACGGGTGAGGTGTTCTCACAGCATCACTCAATAGCCACCGGTGAGGTGTTCTCACAGCATCACTCAATAGCCACCGGTGAGGTGTTCCCCCAGCACCACTCAATAGTCACCGGGAGGTGGTGTCAGAGCATCACTCAATAGCCACCGGTGAGGTGTTAGCACAGCATCACTCAATAGCCACCGGGAGGTGGTCTCACAGCATCACTCAATAACCACCGGTGAGGTGTTCGCACAGCATCACTCAATAGCCACCGGGGAGGTGGTCTCACAACATCACTCAATAGCCACCGGTGAGGTGTTCTCAAAGCATCACTCAATAGCCACCGGTGAGGTGTTCGCACAGCATCACTCAATAGCCACCGGTGAGGTGGTCTCCCAGCATCACTCAATAGTCACCGGTGAGGTGTTGTCACAGCATCACTCAATAGCCACCAGTGAGGTGGTCTCCCAGCATCACTCAATAATCACCGGTGAGGTGCTTGTCACAGCATCACTCAATAGCCACCGGTGAGGTGTTCTCACAGCATCACTCAATAGCCACCGGTGAGGTGTTCCCCCAGCATCACTCAATAGTCACCGGGAGGTGGTCTCACAGCATCACTCAATAGCCACCGGTGAGGTGTTCGCACAGCATCACTAAATAGCCACCGGGGAGGTGGTCTGACAGCATCACTCAATAGCCACCGGTGAGGTGTCGCACAGCATCACTCAATAGCCACCGGGGAGGTGGTCTCACAGCATCACTCAATAGCCACCAGTGAGGTATCCACACAACATCACTCAATAGCCACCGGTGAAGTAGTCTCCCAGCATCACTCAATAGTCACCGGTGAGGTGTTGTCACAGCATCACTCAATAGCCACTGGTGAGGTGTTGTCACAGCATCACTCAATAGCCACCGGTGAGGTGTTCTCACAGCATCACTCAATAGCCACCGGTGAGGTGTTTGCACAGCATCACTCAATAGCCACCGGGAGGTGGTCTCACAGCATCACTCAATAGCCACCAGTGAGGTATTCACACAGCATCACTCAATAGCCACTGGTGAGGTCTTCTCACAGCATCACTCAATAGCCACCAGTGAGGTGTTCACACAACATCACTCAATAGCCCCGGGAGGTGGTCTCCCAGCATCACTCAACAGTCACCGGTGAGGTGTTGTCACAGCATCACTCAATAGCCACCCGTGAGGTGTTCTCACAGCATCACTCAACAGCCACCGGTGAGGTGTTCTCCCAGCATCACTCAACAGTCACCGGTGAGGTGTTCTCACAGCATAACTCAATAGCCACCGGTGAGGTGTTCTCACAGAATCACTCAATAGCCACCGGTGAGGTGGTCTCACAGCATCACTCAATAGACACCTGGGAGGAGGTCTCAGCATCACTCAATAGCCACCGGTCAGGTGTTCACACAACATTATTCAATAGCCACCGGTGAGGTGTTCTCACAGCATCACTCAATAGCCACCGGTGAGGTGTTCTCACAGCATCACTCAATAGCCACCGGTGAGGTGTTCTCACAGCATCACTCAATAGCCACCGGTGAGGTGTTCTCACAGCATCACTCAATAGCCACCGGTGAGGTGGTCTCACAGCATCACTCAAAAGCCACCGGTGAGGTGTTCCCACAGCATCATTCAATAACCACCGGGAGGTGTTCTCACAGCATCACTCAACAGCCACCGGGGAGGTGGTCTCACAGCATCACTCAATAGCCACCGGTGAGGTGTTCGCACAGCATCACTCAATAACCACCGGGGAGGTGTTCTCACAGCATCACTCAATAGTCACCGGGGAGGTGGTCTCACAGCATCACTCAATAGCCACCGGGAGGTGTTCGCACAGCATCACTACAATAGCCACCGGGGAGGTGGTCTCACAGCATCACTCAATAGCCACTGGTGAGGTGTCCGCACAGCATCACTCAATAGCCACCGGTGAGGTGGTCGTCACAGCATCACTCAATTGCCACCGAAGGGTCTCCAGCATCACTAATAGCCACCGGAGGTATCCACACAACATCACTCAATAGCCACCGGTGAGGTGTTCGCACAGCATCACTCAATTGCCACCGGTGAAGTGGTCTCCCAGCATCACTAATAGTCACCGGTGAGGTGTTGTCACAGCATCACTCAATAGCCACTGGTGAGGTGTTGTCACAGCATCACTCAATAGCCACCGGTGAGGTGTTCTCACAGCATCACTCAATAGCCACCGGGGAGGTGGTCTCACAGCATCACTCAATAGCCACCGGTGAGGTGTTTGCACAGCATCACTCAATAGCCACCGGGGAGGTGGTCTCACAGCATCACTCAATAGCCACCGGTGAGGTCTTCTCACAGCATCACTCAATAGCCACCGGTGAGGTGTTCGCACAGCATCACTCAATAGACCCGGGGAGGTGGTCTCCCAGCATCACTCAACAGTCACCGGTGAGGTGTTGTCACAGCATCACTCAATAGCCACTGGTGAGGTGTTCTCACTAACCCTGGGCGTAGTTTGCGTAGTAGCGCTACGCGTAGCTACGCGAAGTGCACTTCGCACTACGCGAGCTACGCGTAGCACTACGCGAACTGCCTAGTGCGGTAGGAAATGCTGTTCGCAATGATTGCACAGTGCCGGATGCTTGTCCGCACTGTGCAATCATTGCAAACGGCATCTTGCACAGTGCAAGCGGTCGTTTTCTGCCGCTCGAGTAGATTTGTACTCGAGCGGCAGCTTTCTCAACGCGGACTGGTAGTTTCTCATCGCGAGCGGTCGCGAGCATACGCGACCACTCGCAATGAGAAACCTGACCTCCCCGTGTTGAGAATCTCGCCGGAGGTTTATTTTCCACGCTCGCGATCGGCAACTTGATGTTGCTAATCGCGAACGAGGAAAAAGTCTCGCCGGGATGTCATTTTGCTCGCTCGCGGTCGCCAACTTGACGTAGAGGACGGCGAGCAAGCAAAAATGCCTGCTACGCTACGCGTTTTGCACTGTGTTACGTGCAATTCGCGTAGCGCGTAGTTGCGCATACTATGCAAACTACGCGAGCGTAGCCGTTTTCCGCCCAGGCCTAGTTCTCACAGCATCACTCAATAGCCACCGGTGAGGTGTTCTCCCAGCATCACTCAACAGTCACTGGTGAGGTGTTCTCACAGCATAACTCAATAGCCACCGATGAGGTGTTCTCACAGCATCACTCAATAGCCATCGGTGAGGTGGTCTCACAGCATCACTCAATAGCCACCTGGGTGGAGGTCTCAGCATTACTCAATAGCCACCGGTCAGGTGTTCACACAACATTATTCAATAGCCACTGGTGAGGTGTTCTCACAGCATCACTCAATAGCCACCATTGAGGTGTTCGCACAGCATCACTCAATAGTCACCGGTGAGGTGTTCTCACAGCATCACTCAATAGTCACCAGTGAGGTGTTGTCACAGCATCACTCAATAGCCACCGGTGAGGTGTTGTCACAGCATCACTCAATAGCCACCGGTGAGGTGGTCTCACAGCATCACTCAATAGCCACTGGTGAGATGTTCTCACAGCATCACTCAATAGCCACCGGTGAGGTGTTCTCACAGCATCACTCAATAGCTACCGGTGAGGTGTTCTCACAGCATAACTCAATAGCCACCGGTGAGGTGTTCTCACAGCATCACTCAATAGCCACCAGTGAGGTGTTCTCACAGAATCACTCAATAGCCACCGGGGAGGTGGTCTCACAACATCACTCAATAGCCACGGGTGAGGTGTTCTCACAGCATCACTCAATAGCCACCGGTGAGGTGTTCTCACAGCATCACTCAATAGCCACCGGTGAGGTGTTCCCCCAGCACCACTCAATAGTCACCGGGAGGTGGTGTCAGAGCATCACTCAATAGCCACCGGTGAGGTGTTAGCAGAGCATCACTCAATAGCCACCGGGGAGGTGGTCTCACAGCATCACTCAATAACCACCGGTGAGGTGTTTGCACAGCATCACTCAATAGCCACCGGGGAGGTGGTCTCACAACATCACTCAATAGCCACCGGTGAGGTGTTCTCAAAGCATCACTCAATAACCACCGGGGAGCTGCTCTCACAGCATCACTCAATAGCCACCGGGGAGGTGTTCTCACAGCATCACTCAAAAGCCACCAGTGAGGTGTTCTCACAGCATCACTCAATAGCCACCGGTGAGGTGTTCTCACAGCATCACTCAAAAGCCACCAGTGAGGTGTTCTCACAGCATCACTCAAAGCCACCGGTGAGGTGTTCTCACAGCATCACTCAGCCACCAGTGAGGTGTTCTCACAGCATCACTCAAAAGCCACCAGTGAGGTGGTCTGACAGCATCACTCAATAGCCACCGGGGAGGTGTTCCCACAGTATCACTCAATAGCCACCGGGGGAGGTGTTCTCACAGCATCACTCAATAGCCACCGGGGAGGTGGTCTCACAGCATCACTCAATAGCCACCGGTGAGGTGTTCTCACAGCATCACTCAATAGCCACCGGTGAGGTGTTCTCACAGCATCACTCAAAGCCACCGGGAGGTGGTCTCAGCATCCTCAGCACCCCGTGAGGTGTTCGCACAGCATCTCTCAATAACCACCGGGGAGGTGTTCTCACAGCATCACTAAATAGCCACCGGGAGGTGGTCTGACAGCATCACTCAATAGCCACTGGTGAGGTGTCGCACAGCATCACTCAATAGCCACCGGGGAAGTGGTCTCACAGCATCACTCAATAGCCACCAGTGAGGTATCCACACAACATCACTCAATAGCCACCGGTGAGGTGTTCGCACAGCATCACTCAATTGCCACCGGTGAAGTGGTCTCCCAGCATCACTCAATAGTCACCGGTGAGGTGTTGTCACAGCATCACTCAATAGCCACTGGTGAGGTGTTGTCACAGCATCACTCAATAGCCACCGGTGAGGTGTTCTCACAGCATCACTCAATAGCCACCGGGGAGGTGGTCTCACAGCATCACTCAATAGCCACCGGTGAGGTGTTTGCACAGCATCACTCAATAGCCACCGGGGAGGTGGTCTCACAGCATCACTCAATAGCCACCAGGGAGGTATTCACACAGCATCACTCAATAGCCACCGGTGAGGTCTTCTCACAGCATCACTCAATAGCCACTGGTGAGGTGTTCGCACAGCATCACTCAGTAGACCCGGGGAGGTGGTCTCCCAGCATCACTCAACAGTCACCGGTGAGGTGTTGTCACAGCATCACTCAATAGCCACTGGTGAGGTGTTCTCACTAACCCTGGGCGTAGTTCGCGTAGTAGCGCTAAGCGTAGCTACGCGAAGTGCACTTCGCACTACGCGAGCTACGCGTAGCACTACGCGAACTGCCTAGTGCGGTAGGAAATGCTGTTCGCAATGATTGCACAGTGCCGGTTGCTTGTCCGCACTGTGCAATCATTGCAAACGGCATCTTGCACAGTGCAAGCGGTCGTTTTCTGCCGCTCGAGTAGATTTGTACTCGAGCGGCAGCTTTCTCAACGCGGAAAGGTAGTTTCTCATCGCGAGCGGTCGCGAGCATACGCGACCACTCGCAATGAGAAACCTGACCTCCCCGTGTTGAGAATCTCGCCGGGAGGTTTATTTTCCACGCTCGCAATCGGCAACTTGATGTTGCTAATCGCGAACGAGGAAAAAGTCTCGCCGGGATGTCATTTTGCTTGCTTGCGGTCGCCAACTTGACGTTGAGGACGGCGAGCAAGCAAAAAATGCCTGCTACGCTACGCGTTTTTGCACTGTGTTACGTGCAATTCGCGTAGCGCGTAGTTGCGCATACTATGCAAACTACGCGAGCGTAGCCGTTTTCCGCCCAGGCCTAGTTCTCACAGCATCACTCAATAGCCACCGGTGAGGTATTCTCCCAGCATCACTCAACAGTCACCGGTGAGGTGTTCTCACAGCATAACTCAATAGCCACCGATGAGGTGTTCTCACAGCATCACTCAATAGCCATCGGTGAGGTGGTCTCACAGCATCACTCAATAGCCACCTGGGTGGAGGTCTCAGCATTACTCAATAGCCACCGGTCAGGTGTTCACACAACATTATTCAATAGCCACTGGTGAGGTGTTCTCACAGCATCACTCAATAGCCACCTTTGAGGTGTTCGCACAGCATCACTCAATAGTCACCGGTGAGGTGTTCTCACAGCATCACTCAATAGTCACCAGTGAGGTGTTGTCACAGCATCACTCAATAGCCACCGGTGAGGTGTTGTCACAGCATCACTCAATAGCCACCGGTGAGGTGGTCTCACAGCATCACTCAATAGACACCGGTGAGATGTTCTCACAGCATCACTCAATAGCCACCGGTGAGGTGTTCTCACAGCATCACTCAATAGCTACCGGTGAGGTGTTCTCACAGCATAACTCAATAGCCACCGGTGAGGTGTTCTCACAGCATCACTCAATAGCCACCAGTGAGGTGTTCTCACAGAATCACTCAATAGCCACCGGGGAGGTGGTCTCACAACATCACTCAATAGCCACGGGTGAGGTGTTCTCACAGCATCACTCAATAGCCACCGGTGAGGTGTTCTCACAGCATCACTCAATAGCCACCGGTGAGGTGTTCCCCCAGCACCACTCAATAGTCACCAGGAGGTGGTGTCAGAGCATCACTCAATAGCCACCGGTGAGGTGTTAGCACAGCATCACTCAATAGCCACCGGGAGGTGGTCTCACAGCATCACTCAATAACCACCGGTGAGGTGTTCGCACAGCATCACTCAATAGCCACCGGGGAGGTGGTCTCACAACATCACTCAATAGCCACCGGTGAGGTGTTCTCAAAGCATCACTCAATAGCCACCGGTGAGGTGTTCGCACAGCATCACTCAATAGCCACCGGTGAGGTGGTCTCCCAGCATCACTCAATAGTCACCGGTGAGGTGTTGTCACAGCATCACTCAATAGCCACCAGTGAGGTGGTCTCCCAGCATCACTCAATAATCACCGGTGAGGTGTTGTCACAGCATCACTCAATAGCCACCGGTGAGGTGTTCTCACAGCATCACTCAATAGCCACCGGTGAGGTGTTCCCCCAGCATCACTCAATAGTCACCGGGGAGGTGGTCTCACAGCATCACTCAATAGCCACCGGTGAGGTGTTCACACAGCATCACTAAATAGCCACCGGGGAGGTGGTCTGACAGCATCACTCAATAGCCACCGGTGAGGTGTCGCACAGCATCACTCAATAGCCACCGGGGAGGTGGTCTCACAGCATCACTCAATAGCCACCAGTGAGGTATCCACACAACATCACTCAATAGCCACCGGTGAAGTAGTCTCCCAGCATCACTCAATAGTCACCGGTGAGGTGTTGTCACAGCATCACTCAATAGCCACTGGTGAGGTGTTGTCACAGCATCACTCAATAGCCACCGGTGAGGTGTTCTCACAGCATCACTCAATAGCCACCGATGAGGTGTTTGCACAGCATCACTCAATAGCCACCGGGTAGGTGGTCTCACAGCATCACTCAATAGCCACCAGTGAGGTATTCACACAGCATCAATCAATAGCCACTGGTGAGGTCTTCTCACAGCATCACTCAATAGCCACCAGTGAGGTGTTCACACAACATCACTCAATAGCCCCGGGGAGGTGGTCTCCCAGCATCACTCAATAGTCACCGGTGAGGTGTTGTCACAGCATCACTCAATAGCCACCCGTGAGGTGTTCTCACAGCATCACTCAATAGCCACCGGTGAGGTGTTCTCCCAGCATCACTCAACAGTCACCGGTGAGGTGTTCTCACAGCATAACTCAATAGCCACCGGTGAGGTGTTCTCACAGCATCACTCAATAGCCACCGGTGAGGTGGTCTCACAGCATCACTCAATAGACACCTGGGAGGAGGTCTCAGCATCACTCAATAGCCACCGGTCAGGTGTTCACACAACATTATTCAATAGCCACCGGTGAGGTGTTCTCACAGCATCACTCAATAGCCACCGTTGAGGTGTTCGCACAGCATCACTCAATAGCCACCGGTGAGGTGCTCTCCCAGCATCACTCAATAGCCACCGGTGAGGTGTTCTCACAGCATCACTCAATAGCCACCGGTGAGGTGTTCTCACAGCATCACTCAATAGCCACCGGTGAGGTGGTCTCACAGCATCACTCAAAACCACCGGTGAGGTGTTCCCACAGCATCATTCAATAACCACCGGGGAGGTGTTCTCACAGCATCACTCAACAGCCACCGGGAAGGTGGTCTCACAGCATCACTCAATAGACACCGGTGAGGTGTTCACACAGCATCACTCAATAACCACCGGGAGGTGTTCTCACAGCATCACTCAATAGCCACCGGGGAGGTGGTCTCACAGCATCACTCAATAGCCACCGGTAAGGTGGTCTCACTGAATCACTCAATAGCCACCGGTGAGGTGTTCTCACAGCATCACTCAATAGCCACCGGTAAGGTGGTCTCACTGCAGCACTCAATAGACACCGGTGAGGTGTTCACACAGCATGACTCAATAACCACCGGGGAGGTGTTCTCACAGCATCACTCAATAGCCACCGGGGAGGTGGTCTCACAGCATCACTCAATAGCCACCAGTGAGGAGTTCACACAGCATCACTCAATAACCACTGGGGAGGTGTTCTCACAGCATCACTCAATAGCCACCGGGGAGGTGGTCTCACAGCATCACTCAATAGCCACCGGTAAGGTGGTCTCACTGCATCACCAATAGCCACCGGTGAGGTGTTCTCACAGCATCACTAACAGCCACCGGTGAGGTGGTCTCACAGCATCACTCAAAAGCCACGAGTGAGGTGTTCCCACAGCATCACTCAATAGCCACCGTTGAGGTGTTCTCACAGCATCACTCAATAGCCACCGGTGAGGTGTTCTCACAGCATCACTCAATAGCCACCGGTGAGGTGTTCTCACAGCATCACTCAATAGCCACCGGTGAGGTGTTCTCACAGCATCACTCAATAGCCACCGGTGAGGTGTTCTCACAGCATAACTCAATAGCCACCGGTGAGGTGTTCGCACAGCATCACTCAATAGCCACTGGTAAGGTGGTCTCACTGCATCACTCAATAGTCACCAGTGAGGTGTTGTCACAGCATCACTCAAAAGCCACCAGTGAGGTGTTCTCACAGCATCACTCAAAAGTTACCGGTGAGGTGTTAACACAGCATCACTCAATAACCACCGGGAGGTGTTCTCACAGCATCACTCAATAGCCACCGGTGAGGTGTTCTCACAGCATCACTCAATAGCCACCAGTGAGGTGTTCTCACAGCATCACTCAAAAGCCACCGGTGAGGTGTTCCCACAGCATCACTCAATTACCACCGGGGAGGTGCTCTCACAGCATCACTCAATAGCCACCGGGGAGGTGTTCTCACAGCATCACTCAAAAGCCACCAGTGAGGTGTTCTCACAGCATCACTCAAAAGCCACTGGTGAGGTGTTCTCACAGCATCACTCAAAAGCCACCAGTGAGGTGTTCTCACAGCATCACTCAATAACCACCGGGGAGGTGGTCTGACAGCATCACTCAATAGCCACCGGGGAGGTGTTCCCACAGCATCACTCAATAACCACCGGGGAGGTGTTCTCACAGCATCACTCAATAGCCACCGGGGAGGTGGTCTCACAGCATCACTCAAAAGCCACCGGGGAGGTGGTCTCACAGCATCACTCAATAGCCACCGGTGAGGTGTTCGCACAGCATCTCTCAATAACCACCGGGGAGGTGTTCTCACAGCATCACTAAATAGCCACCGGGGAGGTGGTCTGACAGCATCACTCAATAGCCACTGGTGAGGTGTCGCACAGCATCACTCAATAGCCACCGGGGAGGTGGTCTCACAGCATCACTCAATAGCCACCGGTGAGGTGTCTCTACAGCATCACTCAATAGCCACCGGTGAGGTGTTCGCACAGCATCACTCAATAGCCACCGGTGAGGTGGTCTCACAGCATCACTCAATAGCCACCGGTGAGGTGGTCGTCACAGCATCACTCAATAGCCACCGGTGAGGTGTTCTCACAGCATCACTCAATAGCCACCGGTGAGGTGGTCCCACAGCATCACTCAATAGCCACCGGGAGGTGGTTCTCACAGCATCACTCAATAGCCACCGGTGAGGTGTTCTCACAGCATCACTCAATAGCCACCGGTGAGGTGTTGTCTCAGCATCACTCAATAGCCACTGGTGAGGTGTTCTCACAGCATCACTCAATAGCCACCGGTGAGGTGTTCGTCACAGCATCACTCAACAGCCACCGGTGAGGTGGTCTCACAGCATCACTCAATAGTCACCAGTGAGGTGTTGTCACAGCATCACTCAATAGCCACCGGTGAGGTGTTCTCACAGCATCACTCAACAGCCACCGGTGAGGTGTTCCACACTCAACATCACTTCAATAGTCACCGGGGAGGTGGTCTCACAGCATCACTCAATAGCCACCGGTGAGGTGTTCGCACAGCATCACTCAATAGCCACCGGGAGGTGTCTCACAGCATCACTCAATAGCCACCGGTGAGGTGTACGCACAGCATCACTCCAATAGCCACCGGGGAGGTGGTCTCTACAGCATCACTCAATAGCCACCGAGTGAGGTACTCTCAGCGACTACGCCATACGCTGCAGGCACTACCCAACAGCCACCGGTGAGGTAGTCTCCCAGCATCACTTGCACAGTGCCAGCTCATCCGCACGCTGAGGTGTTGCTCACAGCATCACTCAATAGCCACCGTGAGGTGCCCCAGCAGATGTTGTCACCGAGCGGCACATTCACTCAATAGCCACCGGTGGAGGTGTTCTGCACAGCATCACTGCACCCCATGCTGAGCATCACTCGCCGTGAGGTGTTTGCACAGCATCACTCTAATAGCCACCGCGGGAGGTGGTCTCCACAGCATCACTCAATAGCCACCAGGTGAGGTATCCACACAACATCACTCAATAGCCACCGTTTTCGCACTGTGCCACGTGTCACCTCGCGTAGCACGCATCACTCAATAGCCACCAGTGAGGTGTTCCCTACCACCCAGGCCTAGTTCACACAGCATCACCCATAGCCACCGGTGAGGCTGGTCGTTCCCAGCATCACTCAACAGTCACCGGTGAGGTGTTGTCACAGCATCACTCAATAGCCACCGGTGAGGTGTTCTCACAGCATCACTCAACAGCCACCGGTGAGGTGTTCTCCCAGCATCACTCAACAGTCACCGGTGAGGAGCGTTCTCACAGCATAACTCAATAGCCACCGGTGAGGTGTTCTCACAGCATCACTCAATAGCCACCGGTGAGGTGGTCTCACAGCATCACTCAATAGCCACCTGGGAGGAGGTCTCAGCATCACTCAATAGCCACCGGTCAGGTGTTCACACAACATTATTCAATAGCCACCGGTGAGGTGTTCTCACAGCATCACTCAATAGCCACCGTTGAGGTGTTCCGCACAGCATCACTCAACTAGCCACCGGTGAGGTGCTCTCCCAGCATCACTCAATAGCCACCGGTGAGGTGTTCTCACAGCATCACTCAATAGCCACCGGTGAGGTGTTCTCACAGCATCACTCAATAGCCACCGGTGAGGTGGTCTCACAGCATCACTCAAAGCCACCGGTGAGGTGGTTCACAGCATCATTCAATAACCACCGGGAGGTGTTCTCACAGCATCACTCAACAGCCACCGGGAGGTGGTCTCACAGCATCACTAAATAGCCACCGGTGAGGTGTTCACACAGCATCACTCAATAACCACCGGGAGGTGTTCTCACAGCATCACTCAATAGCCACCGGGAGGTGGTCTCACAGCATCAATTAATAGCCACCGAGTGAGGTGGTCTCACTGCATCACTCAATAGCCACCGGTGAGGTGTTCTCACAGCATCACTCAATAGCCACCGAGAGGTGGTCTCACTGCAGCACTCAATAGCCACCGGTGAGGTGGTCACACAGCATGACTCAATAACCACCAGGGAGGTGTTCTCACAGCATCACTCAATAGCCACCGGGGAGGTGGTCTCACAGCATCACTCAATAGCCACCAGTGAGGTGTTCACACAGCATCACTCAATAACCACTGGGGAGGTGTTCTCACAGCATCACTCAATAGCCACCGAGGAGGTGGTCTCACAGCATCACTCAATAGCCACCGGTAAGGTGGTCTCACTGCATCACTCAATAGCCACCGGTGAGGTGTCTCACAGCATCACTCAATAGCCACCGGTGGGGTAGTTCGCACAGCATCACTCAATTGCCACGGTGGGGTTGTCTCGCACAGCATCACTCAATAGCCACCGGTGAGGTGTGGTCTCACTGCATCACTCAATAGCCACCGGTGAGGTGTTGTCCCAGCATCACTCAATAGCCACCGGTGAGGTGTTCTCACAGCATCACTCAAAAGCCACCGTGAGGTGTTCTCACAGCATCACTCAATAGCCACCGGGAGGTGTTCCCACAGCATCACTCAATAGCCACCGGTGAGGTGTTCTCACAGCATCACTCAATAGCCACCAGGAGGTGTTCTCACAGCATCACTCAATAGCCACCGGTGAGGTGTTCTCACAGCATCACTCAACAGCCACCGGTGAGGTGTTCTCACAGCATCACTAATAGCCACCGGTGAGGTGTTCTCACAGCATCACTCAAAAGCCACCAGTGAGGTGTTCTCACAGCATCACTCAATAGCCACCGGTGAGGTGTTCTCACTAACCTGGGCGTAGTTCGCGTAGTAGCGCTACGCGTAGCTCGCGAAGTGCACTCGCACTACGCGAGCTACGCGTAGGCACTGCGCGAACTGCCTAGTCGCGGTAGGAAATGCTGTTTGCAATGATTGCACAGTGCCGGATGCTTGTCCGCACCTGTGCAATCATTACAAGCGACATCTGCACAGTGCAGCGGTCGCTTTTCTGCCGCTCGGTAGATTTGTACTCGAGCGGCAGCTTCTCAACGGACTGGTAGTTTTCTCATCGCGAGCGGTCGCGGTACGCGCGACCACTCGCAATGAGAGCCTGACCTCCCCGTGTTAGGAAGTCTCGCCGGAGGTTTATTTTCCACGCTCGCGATCGGCAACTTGATGTTGCTAATCGCGAACGAGGGAAAAGTCTCGCCGGGATGTCATTTACTCTGCTTCCCTGTGGGGTAGTGTGCCTGTGCTGACAGGAAGGCTGACAGTGTTGTCCTTGCGTTTGTTTGGCTACAAGTCCCAAGAGTGTCCCTGTGCTTCACACAGCATTACCCAGGGTGGTGGTTCTTTGTGGGATCTTCATTTGGTGTGTGAGGCATTGCATTCTCCCAGGTAGGTTATGTGGAGTTTGTGTTGAGGGGGTGTGTGAGGAGAGCTGCTTGTAACTATGGTCAGTGCTGTCAGTCCTCTTTCCCACCCAGCCAGATATCCCACCATGCAACATGCTTGCATTCCAGGGAGTGCAAGTTGGCTTTCAGGTTGTCAGGCAGTGGTGTTCTGCTGTTTGTTGGTGCACAGTTCCCAGCAGGGCCTTGTGCTCCCCACAGCAGTACCCAGTGTCAGCCATCTTGTCAGTCCTTTTCCACTCCCTGTGAAGTGAGCATGGTTCAGAGTGGTGTTGATGGGCCAATTGTGAGGGTGAGCAATATCTGTGACTACAACTCCCATCATGCTATTGCCTACACCCCCCTTCCCAGCATGCCCGTGCTTCCTTCCTTTTGAGTGGACTTCACTGTGTGTGAGTGTGATAGCAATGGCAAGATGGCTGACAGTGTGGTCCTGTTGTTTGTTGGTGCCCAGTTCCCAGCAGGGCCTTGTTCTCCCCACAGCAGTACCCAGTGTCAGCCATATTGTCAGTCCTTTTCCACCCCCTGTGTTGTGAGCATGGTTCAGAGTGGTGTTGATGGTCCAAATGTGAGGCTGCCAATTATCTGTTACTACGAGTCCCATCATGCTCTTGGCTACACTGACTTCACCAGCATACACAGGATTCCTTCCTTTCTGTGAGCTTCCCTGTGAGGTGGTGTTCTAGTGGTGGCTAAATATCTGACAGTGTTTGTTGGTTAGATTTGTGCCACTGCCTAGCTCTACTTGGTATTGGGTTTGTACATGTCATGACACAGTTACATATCACTATGACATGGCATGTATTGTGTTTATCTGACTAACATACACTTCTTGGGATGATTATCTTTTGGTTGCTGTTGATTTGCTAGGGGTGCATGGTTTGACTATCCCCTTGACAGTGATGTGTGTGTATTGGCACACAATATTGTGTATATTAGGTGTGTACTCACCAGGCTCTGGGATGTTTGTTAGTCCATATACGCTCACTGGTGGTAGGATGGCCCGCACCTTCTCCTCCCAGGGCCTGAGGTATACTGGTTTGGCAGGAGGGCCACTGCCGGTGTGCTGGCTCAGGAGGTAATCCTTCTTCAGTAGGTCCCTGACCCTCCTGCGCACATCATACCACCTGTTCTGGATGTCTGTCTTTGTGCGCAAACATGGTGATTGTGCATTCACCCTGTCGACGATCCTCGCCCACATCTTGGTTTTCTGTGCCATGGGGGTCTGTTGGACCAATGTGCCAAACAACTGTGGCTCTACCCTCAGGATCTCGTCTACCATGACTTCCAATTCACTATCTAGGAACTTTGGATTCTTCTTTAGGGGCATGGTGATGGGTGGTGGTGGTGATTGATGTGTGTGTGTGTGCAAGTGAGGGTGTGTGAATGTAGGTTTTGCTGTGTGTGTGTGAGGGTGCTATTTGTTGAGGTGCTAATGGTGTGTGGCTTTTGTGTTGGATGAGCTGTGTGTGTGTCTGCTGTCTGATGGTGTTCTGTGCTGGCAGGTCAGTGGAATTTGAAAAGGATCATGGTAGGGATTTGTGGCCTTTATGTAGGTGGAGTTGGGGGTGTGTCCTTGTTCCATTTTTTTCACCCCCTGTATTTATTGGCTTTGTCATTGCTTGTTTGGCCCTCTTTTTTTGTATTTTTTCATTTGTGATTATTGTGCATGTAGGAGTCGTTCTTCTGACCGAGTAGGACGTTGCAGTTGTCTCGTGCGCGCCTCTCCGAGTCGTTCCCGCTGTGTTTCAGCTCAGTTTCATATGCGGCGTATGCGTCGGTCGCGGAGTATTGTGTTTGTTCGGCTGGGTTTTGTATGCGTGTCGGTCGTACGGCTTGGGCTCCGTGCGAATCGGTCTGATTTTGCACCCATTGCATCGTACTGCGCGGGTCGGAGTTTGCAGGTACGTTTCGTTCGGGTTGATTCCTGGTGCGTGACGGTCGGTTCGATTCGCGTGGTTTCCCGGCCGGATAGCTTGTTTCCGTCCGGGTCGGTCGTTCGCCTTGAGTTCCGTACGAGTCGGTCGTGATTTACATGCATTTCATCGTACTTCCCAGGTCGGGCAACGCCGGTACATGTTGGTCGGACTATATTCCCGTACCGAGTCGTTCGGTATTTTTTCCGGCCCGAATCGGATTCGGCCCCTTAGTGTTTTTTTCTTTACTGTTCCTGGGGGACTGCTGCTCTTCATGCACTCCTCCACAACCTTGAAAGAAATGCTTGGTGCTGCCCCTACTCCTTTAGGGACGCCACCAGCATCCAAAATTATTATTATCAAGAACTTGCAGGGCATTATGGGGTGCTCCTTCTACACAGCAATGAATAATAAATGAGTGGCTCCTGCTGCTCGTTTATTATTCTGACCTGGGACACCCAAACCTTCCATGTTATACTTTGGGGCTGCGGAGGAGGATAGGTGGCCGCTGCGGCCTTCTCCCCAGCCAACACACTGACAGGAGCCAGTCATTGCTTTTTGTAAATCTGGGTGCCCCAGTGCAGGGGGAGCCCCAAGGCCCATGTGGCCCCTGCCCACTACTCAGGCAGCACTCTGGTGGGTGTCAGCCATTGATTTTTTTAAACCTGGGTGCCTCAGTGCCCACCATTGACACCCACATCTTTTTTAAAGGTGGGGGCCGTGGGGAGAGCCCCCCAGTCTCTGATGGCTCCCCAGCCAGCACTCATCCTGAGAGCAGTGGTAGCTAGCTGATACTTTGCTCCCGCCTTGGCGGAGCAGCATTTTTCTGGACTCCTGCTGGGTGAGAGCAAAGTTGTGTTGCCTGCAGGGAGAGTGTGGGTAGGAAATAAAGTTTACATTCCTTGCATGGACTCTGCAGGGCTGGGAACAGAGTAGTGTCCCGGGATGGGGTTCCTGAGACACTATTTTGATTGGACCCCTGGGGTTGGGTACCTGGGGCCAATCTATGGCCCGGAGAGGGGCCCGATGTCCCTTCCCCAAAAAGATCAGCTCCATGGGATGGGGTCCCTGGGACATCTATGAGACACAGGAAGGTGCTCAAAGCTTTTATCTGATGATCAGTGACAAACTGTTGAATGTTTTCATCATGTACACACGTTTCAAGATGGAAAGGGTGCAATGTTTGAGGGACTCTCTTCAGGAAGGAGATTGGATGGTAAAGGTGGGTTTAAGGCATGCATATTTCGGTCCCAATTCCTTACCCCCACAGGCAGTTCCTTCAGTTAATTTGGGAGCAAAGGAAGTTTCAATCTGGCCTTTCGTCTGCTTCATAGTGCTTTACAACACTTATCAAGCCAGTGGCAGTGATTCTCAGGTTTCATGCCATTTGGTTCGGGGTGTACTTCAAATGCATGCTTGGGATGTGTAGGCTTTGCTGGAGATTTAATTAAAGATGGTAGTGTCTAAGTTACAGGATTTAGGGTTCGACATTAATTTAAAGAAGTCTGTCCTATTTCCAACTCAAATTATTTCGCTTTTTGGTTTGTCTTAGATTCAGTAAGGACATTACTTTTCATTCGCAAGGTGAAGATTATGGCAAAAAAAAGGACTTTCAGTCAGTTCCAATTCTCTTCTCGAGGTTAGCCAAGTTGCAGGCCTATTATTCGCATCTATTCAGATGATTTTCCAGCCTCCCACTATTATTGTGCTCTTCAGCACGAAGGTGCTCCATCTCAGAAATGGCCTTCCTATCTCAGCCTTAGTTTCCCTATCAGAAAAGGGAGGAGTCGGGTGATGGAAGATTTAGTCAAATGCCCGCAAGCTGGAAATGTGGAGCAAGGGGCAGGGAAGTCCTGACTGTAGGCAAATGGTCGCTAGATGAAGGACAGCATTATATATATATATTTAGAGTTGCTCCCGTGTCCTATATTCTTTTGCAGTAATACATTTAATGCAGGACAAAATTAAATTATTCAGATAAATAATTGCACTTTTGTATGCATGAACAATGTTTCAGCAGTAACATACATAATCAAATTAGGAGAAGCTCATTCCAAGGGGTTAGCCGACCTAGCCTAGGATTTCTGGCATTATTGCCTGGCCAGAGGGATCATGGTTGAGGCAGAGTGCCTCTCATGTTTAGCCAATACAGTGGTGGGCTGGCTCTCTAGATTTCAACAGGACAGAACTGATGTTTTCTGGATCCAGATATTTCTGAAACTCAACTCACTTTGGGGTCCACTTCAGGTGGATCGCTTTCCTTCTAATTGAATCACAAGCTTCCTCTGTCCTTGAGTTGGAGACCAGATCCAATGTGAGGGAGTTGACTCTTTAGTCCAACAATGGAGGTTTTTTCAGGGGGGTTGCATTTCTGCCATTTGTAATGATCCTCAAAACCTTAGTGCATTACAGAAGGGATTCACCCACACCCTTTTGGCCACACCTTTTAACCGGCCCTACTGTGGTCTCTTCAGTTGTTGAAACTGTTGGACTTTTCATACTTCTACTTTTTCCTCAGTTTGTCTCCAATTTCATGGAGAATCCTCACATGCCTGGACTACAGGGTCATTTGCAACTAATGTCTTGGACAATTTCAGGGGATCCTGATATGTTCCAGGCCTTTCACCACAAGCGTAGCCAATCATCAGGGATTTTTGGGCACTGATAACTAGAGCTAGTTATGTGTACACCTGGGCTATTTGGTTGGTTGGTGTGTGGACATGGAGTTTTGTTCGGTTTATGCCCCTCCCACTGATGTAGTGAATTTTCTGGTTTCATTGTTTTCACATGGTAAAGCTTCAAAAACAATTAAGTTTGCGATCTCTCTAGGCTACATTTTTGTTAAATGAAGAACTTGTAGGTAAACTTTCCCTGCTTTGTAGGGCTTTGTACTCTCTTTGTATGAAGATACCTCCCACACCCAGGTATTTGTTTTGGGGCAATACAGGTAGTTTTGAATTGTTTACTCAATTGGCCAGAAACTTACTTACGTTCGATAAAGCAACTCTCAGAAAACATAACCATTGATAGAACAGAGATGTTATTGTTCATCTATTTATGACACTTTTTACACAGAAATGATTTGCAACACCTTCACATGATAATGACAGAAATGTGTTTAGGCTCCATGTATCAAGAAAACATACAAATGAAGTTCTAATTTAGATACTGCATCATAAAAGCATGCAGAATGTTAGAAGTAGTTTTCTGATAACACATAATAGTTAATAGGTTGATGTAAAATCTGACATTTTAGTAACATGTGATCTTATTGCTTAGATAACGTGGTAAATAATAGCACAGAAAATTTCTATGTAAGAATAAAATTGCTTCATGTGTTAGAAAACAGATAATAACCCTAGAATGTGTAACGTGAGCACTGACACTGACAAGAAAATTAGGTGTTACATGAGGTTATGTTATGCAGTGCACTTCGTAAAAGTTCATTTCTGATGTGTTTTAAATCCGGCATGATGTAATAACACTACAAAGTGCTAGAGACTTACAAAATTATATGTGAAGTGAATATTATTTTTTTTATGAGTACCCTATACTTACATGAATTAATTGCAATTTATATTGAAATGATATTAATACGCTTAATTGAAGAATTGATGCACTATTCTATGTAACGTGAGATTCATATTTTAGCCCAAATTCATCGTGCATAAGCTGCATTTCATGAAGGCCTAAAACTTTGCTTCCTTTCCTAGTATGAACTTATGAACTGAATAGTCTGAAGCCTATGGGAACTCTTCGTAAAGTTTCCACTTGTGTTCTAACACTCAATTGGCTTCTTTCACGTTTGTAGCTTACTTGACTAGACTTGCAACAAAAGTGTTACTTCCTAGAGCAAATGCATGAGAATGGACAGACAAGAGGTGAGAGCATAAACTCGCCTACTTTCCAAATGCTACAAACGATCATATGACTAAACTACAGTGGTCCTAAGGAAATTGCGAGTAATGGATTACTTAATTCTCCTGGATTTGTATACTTTTACCTACTACATCATCTCACCCTATCCTGAGCAACCAATGGGACAGAGTGCTCTGACAAATTTGTGATGTCAAGGGGTGTAAACCTGGAATCGATGGAGTGTAACTGCCAAAATTTTGAACTAAGGGGCGTCACCCCTTTACCCATCTTGAGGTATAGAGACTGACGATTGGGACTTCCAGAAACAACGCCAATTGTGACGAAATACTGCGGTTGCTGCCGACTGGTATGCTATTGTTGTGGAACCTTTTCAGCTGAAAGTGTTCACATCAGAGCAGCTGTGGCATTGACGCTGCAGTGCGGACAGAGGCAGATGATTCTGTCCAATGAATCGGAACTGGTCATTTGACATTAGCTGAACTTTCCAAAAAGGGTTGGTATGAGACTCAATTGATATCCTGCTAATTCACTATTTGAGATAATAAAATCTCCTTCGGCTGAGGAAGATATTTCCTTCATATCTGAATCTCGCAGAATTCGCAAATGCTAATTAAACCTGATCTAATTTGAAATCAAGGCTGTATACTAGTCCTTCGAAACTTAAATAGGAATATATATATAATGATAAAATATTCTGCTGACTCTGCTTCATTTATTTGTTAGTGGCTAAATTCAAATTAATTTGGTGATTAAGTTGTGGGACTGATTGGAATATTACCTCCAATATTTAATGTTAGCAATTATCAGATTCCAGGTCCTCACATGATAATTGCTCATCCTCCAAATATTCCAGTCCCTTTCAGCACAGAACAAGATCCAGCGGAGGACCTAGGAGAATCGAATTGGTAGCTGAGGTTAATCTGGGATAGGAGAAACACAATTACATAAAATAGCTTATGAGGCCCAACACGTATGCACTACAACAGCATGTTGTTATTTCTTATTTCATTTTGAAGAGTTTCAGATGTCAAGGCTGGTACTGTGGATAAAAGTGTTTTTAGCCTCCATGGGGATTTTGTTATATTTTTAGACACACTAAGACATCATCTACAACAGTTTTCTACCCTGCATTCTCTCATTGTGCAAAGTTGTATGGTTGGAATTGGTTGAAATGTTATGATGAACAGACAGCCGCCTTCCTACCACCTTCGGTTTCACTGCATCTCATATCATTTAAGAAACTTTACATGCAAGTTTCTGCTTCTGTCGTAACCAGATGAGTGAAATGGGTCATGAGTGAATAAGGAATTCATGTTTATCTGCCTTTGCATCCCATTCAGTGACGGAAACTGTGGCATCCAAGGATTTTGCCTAGAGAACACAATGAAAGCTGCCGACTGGTCTCATGAATCCACTTTTGAAAACTTTTATAAACTAGTTTCTTGTGCCTGTCAGGCTATTGTTGATAAGTTTTAACTCTTTCACTGATAGGCCTTTTCCCCCTAGAATGCTAAGCCCTTTTTAAGCTATTTGGTGTAGTTCGTGCTTAGGCCTCCATAAAGACTTTTCCACATAAGGTATCCATGCCAAATTTGGGTCCTTTTTTTCTATCATCGTTGGGATTCTAAAGGTACCCTTGGTGTGTGGATTTCCCTGGAGAGGACCGAGAAAATAGCCAAATAATAGCTACATTTTTTTATTTTTTTAGGAAAAAGGTGCTCCACAAAACAGTGACATTCAATCATCATGCCTTATTACTCGACATCTCAAGGCAAATTCCTCAATATTATTTCTTTAAAAAAAGTTCAGTTTCCTAGGAGTGATAACCCTTTGTGAATTTTCTCAACTGTACAATCTAAATTTCTTCCTGGCATGTCGCACGTCAGTTAATGCTGCATGATGACATAATGAAAACGATTCTTTCTCGCTGTAGATTGTTTTCCCCTTCAGCAAAGTGACGCTTTCTTGTTGTTTCAGATTTCTGCAGGATTCCTTTCTCTATAGGCGGTGTCCAGGCCACATGCATTCAAATAAACATCCATTCGAACCATAACCATCAACGCAAATGGTAATAGCCTGCCAATAAAAATGAGTGCCAAGCGCTGGCTTGAAATTAACAGCAGATGCTACTAAAAACATGAGCACCTGTCTCGCATTAACTTCCAGCAAACTGTAGATGATGCATTCATTTTAACAGTATCTCTTAGTGATGGTGATGTTCTGTTAGGCAATCAAACCTGAGGTTGATGGCCAATCCTGCCCTTTGCACAGGATCAAGCAATTGTTGCTTTATTTCTTGTGTTCACCAATAAAACCCAACAGCAGAAAAAAGGGGGAACTTTTTTAGTGAGTTTCCTTAGCGCCCCTAATGGTCCTGAAGGTACCGATAGCTAACAGCAACTGCTCTAAATTCATTCTCTTCTTCTCCCTCTTAATTCTAAAAAAATGTATGCACTTGTCTGACCCATACATGGAAATAAAATACATTTTAAACACAGCAAGCACATTATGTAGTGCCTGGCCCCTCTTCTCCTCCTTCCCACCTTCAGGGTCTACACCAGGAGGGGGGTGTAGTTCCTGTCTCCCTCCCAGGCAAAAGTCCAGCAAACACCAAAATCATAAGATGTCATTAGAGATGTAAGAGGTGAGATCATAAGCAGTGCATGAAGGTGGCGCAACCAGCCTATTAGAGCATATCTGGACACTAACGGGTCAGACATCACTATTTCTGGTGGTTTACCTGTTTATGGTCACCTGAGCACCTCACGCTGATTTCTAAAAAAATACTGAACAGATTTTCACATAGGGCCAGATGTACTAATATTAGGAATACTGATTAGGAAATCGGTGTTCCTAACATATGAAACTCATTTGAGTTTTATTAGCGATTCCTAGTTGGTCGCAAATAGACCTACCTCTTGCATAATAATGAGATAGGTCGCAATTTGTGACCCATTAGGAATCAATGCCATCACAGGGATGGGCGCCTGCTGGGGTCAGCAGAACACTATGTCTGTGATTGCTTTTAAATAAAGCAGTCTTTTTTTTTAAGGCAACCCGTTTGTCTTAAAGGAAAACAGCATGCGTTTAAAAAGAAAAGAATGAAACTTTGCAGTTTAATTTTTTTAAGATTAGGTAGTGGTCCGTTGGGCCACTTACTGCGCTTAAAACAATATTTGTTTTCCATTCTCAAATAGGAAGGGGTCCCCTTGCAAATGGGTTACCACCTCCTTCAAGGAGTCAGTAAAACATGAATGTTTTGCAACCGTAATTCGGTCGCAAAACATTTATACATCCCATTCAGAATTGGTATTTGGAAGGGAAACCCTAAACATGCCCCTTCCAAATACCAAATCACAAACACAAATTGCAATTCCGTAACGAATATGGCACATTACAACGCAATGTAATACATTGCGTGCCATTACAACACGGTCGTTACAACGACCGCGTTGTTAGTAAGCGATGTATTACATCGCAAGTCTTTACAACGACTTCCACTAAGGGGGCGCGCTGGACTTAGGAATAGTATTATTTACTATTCCTACTCCAGTTTGCGCAACAGTAGGGAAGGTGTTGGAAATTTATTTCCAATACCTCAGCGCCTCCTAGTGGAATTCGTTGTAAAGACTTGCGATGTCATTACATCGCGTACTAACAACGCGGTCGTTGTAACGACCGCGTTTTAAAGGTATTGCAGTGTAATAACCACATTGTAAAGGTCGTTTCCCTTCTGTAACGTGTTACCGAATCACAATTTGTGTTTTGTACATTTGTAAAAGCATTTTTACAGTCGGAAACGGCCCCATTGGCCATTTCTGACCCCAAAAATGCTTCGTACATGTGACCCTAAATAACAAAATATATGCTTTCTGAGTAAAGTTCTAACTTTCTGCCAATTTGGTGTAATTATATTGAGACTGTTTTTTCTGTATTGGAAAGCAAACTTTTCCATGTGAAATAAAATGGCCAATCAACCTTCCTCCCTTTTTCTTAGCCCCCACTTGATGGATCTTGTAAAATTTTCCACAAAGCAGCCACAGTGGATGAACTTTTTTTTCTTGCAGTTTCGTGCACAGTCTGACCTAACTATACATACTCTGGCACTATTGCTGCCAGAGTAATCTATCTATATATATATATCTTTACGCACATAGCGAGAGAAGCATTTACTAGATTATACTAAAGGCCCTTCTGACAAAAGTTATTGGATTCCTATGGAATACTGAAAGTGAATAGGGAGGCTGTTCTGTTATTATAAGTTATTCTGTTACCGTTTGGAATAATGTTCTACCATATACAGAGGCTGTTCTTTCATTGAATAGTAGAATGCATACCGAATATTGCACATGGACATGAATAAAATGCTATTCTGACATTAATTGACTAGATTATTATAGAATTATACAATTAAATGTGCATAGCAGGCCACTTCAGTCATTTGAGTTTTAAAATACCATATGGAACAATGTTCTGGAATGTAGAGAAGCATATTCTATCATTGAGAATTTGATGAGCTTTTAAGCAGTGAACATGAATTTACGTAGTAAGTCTGTTCTGTCACTGAGAGCTTGGACGTCCTAGAGAACAAAATGTACTGGCAGAGCTCATGTTCCATTATGTGACTTGATAGCTATGAAACATGGGGCATATTAGCAACAACAGGCGAAAATTATCGCTAACCGCGCTTAGCGCGCATTTTCTTAACGCCGCCTATCGCTGGATATTATCGCGGAGATAACATGCTATTAGCAAGGTTTATCTCCAATGCGATAAAATATCCAGCGATAGCGGCGAAATGCGTGAATATCGCTGGAAATCCAGCGATATTCACGCATTAACGCCATGGTGGACTTAGGCTGACAATCCACCTCCTATTCTACAAACAGGTAAGTCATGTTTTTAGCAGGTGTTAAATTCTAGCGATATTCGCGCTTAGCGCGAATTTTTTTATTGCTTCGCCTGCGTTGCTAATAGGGAGAAGTTGTGTTAGCGACTGTTTTCAGTCGCTTTTAGTTGGGAACGCCTACCTTGCATGTCATTAGCGATATTTATCGCTGGCATGCAAGGCGATGAGAAAACGGGCCGCTATCGCCAGAAAGCTGTCGCTAACGCCTGTTAGCGACAGCTTGCTGATAGGGCGATAAAAAAATCGCTGCTTTAGCAGCAAAAAGGGCCGATAAAGCGGCGATAAGGCCCTTGCTAATATGCCCCATGGTTTATAAATGTCCATGATAAGGCCGTTCTCTCAATGAGTGCTTGAAACTTGTGTGTGGTTTGTGTTAATTTTGTTTGGTTATTTGCGCTTTCTATACCCCGTGTGATATCAAAAGTGCCGGTCCTGACACTTCAGTAATTGAAACACTTCCAGTTATTAAAGATAAACAGCTATGTGATGTACATTCAGGACAGAGACCCTCCTGCCAATAGAATGCAGTGTTCCTCATGGCATCATCAACATACTTTATTCTAAGGAGTGCAATGGGACAGAAAGTTTCACTAGCTTGACACATATATTTAAAATACAAATGTTACCGGCCTATTCTGCAGTTGTAGCTCCTCAAGTGGAGTTTCAAGGCACTTCAGTGTCCTTCATTTCCAGTGGCGGCTCCTCCATAGGGGTGTGGGGGCGTCGCCCTACTGCTTTTTCGCAGTGCGAGAAGCAGAAACATAAAATGGTAAAACTACCATTTTATGTTTCTGCTTCTCGCACTGCGAGAAAGCAGAAGTGCCTGGAGTGCCTGGTTGGGGGCGGGCGGGTGGGCGGTCCTGCTCGAGGGCAGGGGGGGGTGGCTTGCCCACTGTTGTGGGTACTGACTGTTTGGTCGGCCCCAGGGCCGACCAACCCAGTCATGCGCACTCTCCCTTTTTCTCTATGTAGACTGCTGCATGCAGCCTACATAGAGAAAATGGCCCGGCTTGGGCGCTCTCCGCTGCACCTCACCAATCACAACGCTGCCATTGCAGCGTTGTGATTGGCTTAGGGGAGGGGAGGGAGGCTGCCTGCTTCTTGTTCCTGCGGAGGCAGGAAAGCAGGAGCCGGAGCTTGAGCATAGAAAACGCGGGACCCGGGAAAGGTAAGTTTTATTTAATTGTTTTTTTGTATTATTTAAACCTCCCCGCGCGACCCCCCCTTCCCTCGCGACCACTCACCCTTTCATCCGAGTCCCCCCTATAACATCCCGATGGCCGCGGATTCAGCCTCTCTCTGACTGTCATATCCCTATTGGGCAGCCGCACAAGTTAGAGGTGAACTGTGATTGCAAATCTCTAATTACAGAAGATGAAATACTGGGAGAAAAATTAGAATTTACTGTAGGAATCCAGACTGGAGTCACCAGTTTACCTGGTAATCGTCATTTCTCAAGGAACCCTTAAAATCCCATTTGTAATGCGAGGTAACTCGGCCCGTGTTACCTCAAAGTTACCAGTGCACCCTGTTATCGGTAACTCCGGGAGGCAGGATTGTCGGGGGAGATTAGGATGCCTTGCTAATGACACCCTAAGAGCGCTATCATCACCCCGCCACATGGTATAAATTGGTACAAATAATACACCTCAGAGTGAGCTATTAATGCAGCGCATAGCGTGAGATGAAACACCTCTAGGCGCTTTTCCATTAGCGCCTGTTAAAGGTTGCAGCGTGAGCCCTTATCCTGTGGCTGCTTTCATGAGCGAAAGGGAATGACCTGCGACTGATAGTTAAATAGAAAATATAGAAGTATTTTAGGCTTAAAATGACTGTGTGGCACTGAGTGCTTGCGGAAGATGCCAGAAAGCACTTTACAGTCAACACCTTCCTGGCTGACCCTGCTGTTAAAGCAGTTTTGACAGGCACGCTCCTGTCTCAAAACGTTAGTAATAATAGTCCCTAGTACAGGCAGCACAGTGCAAGCTTCCTCCCCCTCTGAGCAGGCACAGCGGGTGCAGCGGCAGCGTAGACTGTCACGTAAATGACTAGCAGTGCAAACGACAGAGATGCACACGATGTGCAGAGAAGGCGTCAGTAGTGCAAACTTTACACTCACCGGTAGGTACTTCATGCGTGGCTGAGGGGACAACGTTCATCGCAAATACAACATGTATCTTGCGGCCTGAAAACCCATCCGGTGTCTATTTATGTAGGTATTCTGGAGTTTTGTTAGAGCGTTGTTGCCAAAGAACCCCCTCAGAGCCTGCTGCAGGAACGGCCAAGCTCAGAGGTCGTAGGATAAAGCACTACAGAGGGTGACGGGACTAGCCACTGTGGAATACCAATATGCCCTTGGTGTGCTCCTTCCCTTTCCCTGTGGAGACATATTCCCCCTCAGTAGTGAATGCCAGTCGCGCTGACCTGTCCTGGGACGGACACACGTCATCCTGAGTCGCAGTAGTAGGCAGGCTGTGTGAGGGTAGAGCCTAGAAGTCTTGCACCACACTTTACAATTCATTACTATATATTAGTGCCTCCACCTTTTCATCGGGTCCAGGAACCCTAAATTCCACAGTACAACCAGACATTTCTCTTCCAATATCATATATCAGTTTGGATCCTCTGTGCTGATGGTAGAAACTCACTTAAGCAGGGCATATAGGTGGCACTATTTTAGCATTAATTAAGACGTTTGATTTACATGTATCAATATGCATATTTACATCCCTAAGTCTAGTGGACAAAATGAAAAGCGTGTCTGCTGAGACATAAGAACCAAACGAGATAGACAGGTCATGTTTCCATGAAGCACGTATGTTTGAATGAACAAGAATCATGAGTGTAAATAACCACGTGTGCAGCCTATACCAAGAATTGGTGCTCTTATGCGTCGTAAAGCTTTTAACACGAATGGGAGAAACCACAAAAGTTTGTAATCATAAATATTTAGTCGATACAAGAAAGAGGAGTCTGTGTATGTTTACCACATGGGAACTTTTGCTCAGCACTATTTAGAGGTGTGCATTCCTTTGTGATAAATGTGTTAAGGGCACATTGCCTATATTTAAAAATTTTGATATCCATAGGCAACAGATGTGGGTGTAGGTGTTGCATCCTAGCTGGAACTTTGCGAACTATTTTGATGGCCTACCTGGGGTGTGTGGTCCATTCTTCCACTGCTGCCAGTAAACAAGAACCCTAATACCTCAACAAATAAATGATCACACTACTTGTTTAATACAACCAAAGCGTCCCTGCTATGCAAGACCAGTTGCAAGTCACCTCATAGGCTCATGGCAAATAAATCCATATATATTTATGAAAAGACCCTACAGCCACCCAGAGTCGGACCATACAAAAGAGGAAACAAATAAATATTTCTTCACACGTTTTCATTTCAATTGTTAATTTATCTGCAGTTTTTTTTGTTTAAATTTCTTTATTGATTTAAGAAAAAGGGGAACTCTAAAGAGCCAATATGCTCCACCGTCATCGGGATGCAACCCAACATTCGTATTGCTGAGTTCGGCTGACAAAAAACCCAATTTGAACGAAGAAGGAAACAACCCCCCACCCTCCCTCCCTCCTCCTCCCTGAAAAAGAATACTCCTATATACAAAAGGTATGGACAATGGTCTAGAAAGGGACTTCCCAGAGTCTACTATATGGTGGACTTGCTAGGGGGCTATCTGTGTAGGAGGTTCTGCAAGTCTCAAGAGCCTTAGATATTTGGGGCAGGTAAGTTCCGTAAATTCTGAAGTCAGTAGCGTGAGGAAGGGTGCCCATAAGTCGTGGAAGGAGGTCCCTGGGTTAGACAAGGAGAGGGAAATCCTTTCCATCCCCAGGATGGCCCACAAACGATGGAGCCATCCCAGTCGGGTTGGGACCGTTGTGGTGCCCCAATGTGTCAGGACATTTTGGACCGCCGCCCCTAAGGCCAATGCCATCTGTCTACCCCTCCTGGAGGTGAGAGGAAAGGTGAGGGCATTGGGAAGGCCCAAAAGAACATACGCGGGGAATCTGGGGATCTGAGTATCGAAGTGAGAATCTACGTCGTCCAGGACCTGTTGCCAGTATGTACCCAGGAGGGGACACTCCCACAGTAAATGGGTAAGGGTGCCCTGTGCACCACAGGGCCGCCAGCAGTGTGGGCTGCGTGAGGGATTACCCCTGTGAAGTCGTACTGGGGTTAAATACCAATAGGTGGCCACTTTAGTGGCAGTCTCAATGGAGGTCACGTTGCGTGCTGTGCGTCGGGCTCTGTAATAAATATCCCTCCATTCCCATTGTGTGAGTGTCCTACCTAGCTCCCCCTCCCAGCGCAGTTGTCCGGGGGACTTCCCATCATCTACAGTGCATCGGGTGAATCTATATAGGTCCGAAGTCAGTCGTGTATCGCTATGCCTTGTCAGCAGCCACTTCTCGAAAGGAGTGAGAGGCCTCCCTGCACCGTCCCGTACTTCTTTTTGGAGAACCCAGTGTCGAATTTGTAAGTATCGGTACCGTTCCGTCTCGGGGATGCCATGGTCAGTGCGGAAGTCAGAGAAAGGACGTAGCCCCGAGAGATCAAAGAAGTGGCCTACGGAACGGCAGCCCTCCGTCGCCCAATAAGGGAAATCCTGGGGGTCCATGCCTGGGGTAAAGTCAGGGTTCTGTGTTATAGGTGTGATCGGGGATGGGAACGTCGTGAGCCCACTGGACGTCGCAGTCTTGTCCCATGCTAATAGTGTAGGGCGGGTCACCTCTGACAGGTATAGATTACGGGGGCGACCTGCGCGTGATAGAAAAGGTACCCCCCACAAAGGCCGGCCTGCCAGGGACCTATCCATGAACAGCCAATGTTTTTCAGATTCTGGCCGGGACCACTCCACTAGAGCCCTCATTTGTGCCGCTCGCCAGTAAGCTAAGAGGTCGGGAATACCCAGCCCTCCCTCCACTGGATCCCTATAGGCAAGCTCCCGACTCATCCGAGCCCTCTGGTCTCTACAGATGAAGCGCTCAATGTCTCGTTGTAATGCGTGTATGACCCCGGTTGGCGGTGTCAAAGAGAGTGTGTGAAACAGGTAAAGAATCCGGGGCAGTATTACCATTTTCACCGCTAGCCAAGAGAGAGAGTGTGGTCTCCAGTTTCGGAGGGAGGCGCGAGTCTGTTTCAGGACCGCTGTGTAATTCGTCGTCCTGGTGGTTGCGATAGTAGCGGATACTTGCAATCCCAGGTAGGGAATGAAGTTGTGGGCCCACTGAATCGGATATATGCGCTGTAGGAGTTCAAAAGTGTCGGGGTTCAAGGACAGAGCGAGCGCTTGGGACTTGTGCATGTTGATCTTGAAGCCAGAGGCAAGTGCAAACCGATCTAATTCATTCAGGAAAGCTGGAAGGGAATCCTTGGGGCGCTCCAACGTTGCCACCACATCATCTGCATATAAGCAGAGCTTTTGCTCAGAGCTTCCGAATTGCGCTCCTTTAATATCGGGATCATCCCGGATTCGTTGGGCCAACGGCTCCATATATAGAGCGAACAAGAGCGGCGACAACGGGCACCCCTGCATGGTCCCTCTACGGACAGGAAAGGCTGAGGAAGCCACCCCGTTTACCCGGACTGTAGCAGTGGGAGATGTGTAGCTAGCAAAGATCCATTCTATAAAGCAATCCGGTAGCCCAAAGTGGATCAAAGTTGCCCGGAGATACGGCCAGTGAACCCTGTCAAACGCCTTTTTCCGCGTCAACAGAGAGGACCAGGCGCTCTGCTGGGAAGCGCTCGGATCGGTCTATTAGGTGGAGGAGTCGTTTGGTGTTGTCAGAGCACTGGCGTCCGGGGACAAACCCAGACTGATCTGGGTCAATTAGCCCCGGTAGATGCCGGGAGAGTCTATCCGCTAGAATGCCCGTGAAGATCTTCAAGTCCACATTTAGAAGGGATATAGGGCGGTAAGAACCACAAAGGTGTTTGTTTTTGCCGGGTTTAGGAATTACTGTTATTAGAGCTTCCAGCATGGATGAGGGAAGGGAGGAAGCCGGGGTTGAGCCAATCGAATTAAAAACGCATGCCAGAAGTGGGGTCAGTATCGTGCAAAACTTCTTATAAAAAATAGAGGAGAACCCGTCTGGGCCTGGAGACTTATTAAGTTTCAGACGGGAGATCGCTGAAATTACTTCCTCCAGCCGAATGGGGGCCTCCAATTCTGTCGCCTGGCTTGGTGTTAATTTAGCCGTGGCCACGTCCCGTAAATAAGAAGCAGGCTCAGTCTGAGGTAAGGGTTGGGCCGCATATAAAGTCTCATAGAATTGCCTAAAGGCCTCTACTACCTCGGGGTTGTCCGTACAGGCCCTCCCCTGTAGGTCCCGCAACTCGGTGACCTTAGAAGCTTGGCGTTGCGCCCGTAGCTGGTTGGCAAGGAGGTGCCCACAGCGATCCCCTCCCACATAGAAGGCGTGTTTCAGGCGAAGGGCTGCGTATTCTGCCCGATCCATGTCCAACCCTGCTAGTTGCGCTCTAGCCGCTTTGAGGAGCTTAAAAACCCTGGGCGCCCCAGTCCTCTGATGTATGCGCTCTAGTTCGGCTACTTCCCCGGTCAATCGTTCTCTCTTTTCTCGCCTATCCTTATTGTCGGCCGCCGCTATGCCAATAAATTCCCCCCGCACCACTGCCTTCATGGCCTCCCAGAGGGTCGTCATGGGAATGGTAGGGGAGTCATTGAGGTCCAAATAGCCCGTCATGCAGCGCTGGACCTGTTGTATCACTGAGGGGCATTGTAGCATGGTCTCGCGCAGGCGCCAAAATCGGCGAGTAGGGTGCCGGTAATGTAGTGATAGGGATATTTTTATCGCTGAATGGTCGGATAAGGGACAAGGAAGGATCTCTACGTCTCGCGTTTGTCGCGTCTAGGAGTCAGAGGTGAGAACATAGTCGATTCTAGCGTAAGTCTTGTGTGGGTGTGAGTAGAAAGTGTATGTCCGAACGCTGGGGTTACGGAGTCTCCAAATATCGGTAAGTCCAGCCTCAGATAGTAGTCGTTTCCCTTCATTGGAAAGGGCCCCTGATTGTCCCCATATCTGTCCCGAGCGGTCCATGTCACTATCAAATGCTAAGTTGAAATCACCCCCCAGAAGCAATGTTCTACCTGGGATGTCCGTAAGCTCAGGTATGGTATCTTTAATAAAGCTCTCCTGTCCACCGTTGGAGACATACACCGAAGCTATTGTGAACGTGTGTGCTGCTAATGTGAAGGTGTACGCTAGGAGTCTCCCTTTGATCTCGGCCCGCTTACTGCCCACTTGGCCAGGGAACCGAGCAGATACCAGGAGCGCCACCCTCGCTGTTTTAGAAGTGGCCGAAGAGAACATCTGGTGTGGGAAGATTCTAGACCTCAATCTGTGCGTGTCTTTGGATAACAGGTGTGTTTCTTGAAGGAGACAGATGTGGGCGTCCGAGTGTTCAAGATAGGACAGGATAGCTCGTCGCTTCGTAGGGCTATTTAGCCCTTTAACATTAAGGGAGATAATGTTAATGGTGGAAGACATGGGGAGAGGTCCCTACATGAGCTACATATTGGTGCCCCAAATCTGACAAAGGTGAAAAGAGGAAGGAAGTTGGAATAGAAGATGGCGTACCGCCAGCAGGATGCGGAGGAGGAGGAAAAAGCCCCAAAACCCACAACAACAAAAACAAAACAAAAATAGGAAAAAACCATGTACGTAGAGAGTCCATGAATGTCCGGGCCTCCGCCCAGTGGTGAGGTGTGGGATGGATAGTAAGGACTCCCGCCACCCCCTCCCTGCACCAGGCCCTGCAAGAAAGGCATAGGAAAGCCCAACCAAAGCGGTGGTCAAAGCGCCTCAGTCAGTACATCTCAGTCTGCACCATTTGAGTCCTCTGATAAAGATTGAAGGATCGCCGAACATTCCTTGGCCATGGTGTCTGGATCCGGGCGTAGACCCTGTTGCGAGCCCCCAACTCGCTGCCATCTCGCGGGGTCATCTCTGCGTCTAGGGGGAGCAGGTTGCTTAGGTGTTGCGCAGTCCTGTTCCGGCAAACGAAGAAGCCGCGCGGCCTCCTCAAGTGAGCGAGGTTTGCGTAGCCGACCCTCCCATTTAAAGATGAGTCTGAACGGGTGCCCCCAGGAGTATGCCACATCTTTGGAGCGCAAGAAGGCTGTAATGGGTCGGAATTCTCTGCGTTTCTGTAATGTAGAAATTGCTAAATCTTGAAAGAGAAGGTGTCTGCAGGAACGGAAGTCAATAGGGTGCTTAGCCCGTGCCTCCCCTAGAATACGTTCTTTAAGTTTAAAGTCATGGACGCATGTCAAGATGTCTGGAGGGGGAGCCGTCGGCGACCTCCTGAGTCCCACCCAATGTGTCCGGTCAAGTCTGATCTCCATGTCTGGGGGACTGCCCAGAATATGACGGAACATGTCTATGACGAAGGACTCAATGTCTTGCTCCTCCGCCCCCTGAGGCACCGCCCGGATTCGTATGTTGTTGCGGCGGGATCGATTCTCGAGGTCCTCCGCGTGCGCCTGAAGATCTATATGTTGGTCCCGAAGGCGGAGGACCTCCTGTTGAAGCTGGGACACCTCTTCGTCGCGGACGATCGTCTGATTTTCCAGTTCATCTACTCGCTCCCCCACCGAGTCGATGTCCCTTCGCATCTCTCGCAGCTCTGCGGTAAGGTCTCTCTTCATGTTGTGGAACTCCTTTGTAAGGCCAGCGAAAAGAGACTCCAGGACGCCGCGCGTGACCGGTCCCTCCATATCGTCCGACCTACTTCCAGCTGTTGCAGCGCTCTGTTGTGGAAGTGCCTTTGCGCCTCCGGCCCCAGACTTGATAAGCAGGTCCCTAACCGACCTGTCCTTTCGGGATTTGTTAGTAGCCATCTGTGGTGTGTTGCGTTCCCGAGCGGTGGGGAGGGGGGCCTCAATGCGTGAGGTGATAGTGCTTGCCAAGTACGACATCTTCAATCACCAGTGCCCCAGTGACGGGAGGGCGGTGTATGAGGGAGGGCCTACAAGTCGCCAGCAGAGCCACTCACCAGGTAAGTGTCCCCACCATCAGGTCCAATATGGCGCCAGTGATTCACCGCACGTCAAGGGGGGCCGGTATCAGTACCCCTCTCCTGCCCCCGCTGCTGGGCCGTCGACTCCCGGCCGAGCTGGCTCCTCCAACCTCGGTTCGACCCACCGCAACACCCGGATGGAGAAGGGCGAGGCCACTCGGTGAGTGATCGTGGACCGGAGACAAGCGTGTGAGCAGAGTTGGCGTATTAAATTAAAGCCCACAGGCCATCTGTGGGGTGGACGCGCGGGCAGAAGAACTCAATGTATGCGGTTAGGGGGAGGGGGGAGCTCCACAGGCCGGCACCCGGCCGCTCTCCCGCTTCTCAGCGAGGCCCGTCCCATGCGGGTGCGAGTCGGGAACCACGCCGCTGCCACGTCACCAGATCAGGCACTCCTAGGCGTCGGGATCTCTTCAGGTCCCGCAGTGCTAAGACCTCGTCTGCTAGGTAGACCGCCCTCGAGGAACAGCTCCAGGCCTCCGCTCCCACCGAGGCCAGATCACCAGGTAGGCCGCTGGGTCGCCCCTCACTCCAACCTCCGCCGCCAAGGCCGCAGGTCTCGCGCTGCTCAGGGGCGCCACGCTGTATCCGGCCACAGATCAGGAGCGCCACCAGTCAGGAACCGCGCAGTGGGGCGGGCAGTACCGCCAGGTCGCCGCAGCCGATCCTCGGCCTACACCGCAAGCAGGCTCACCTCCGCAGATGAAGGGCGGGACTCCAGCGGCCTCCAGGTCAACGCCGCTGGCTCACCACTCGGCTGTCCCCGCACATCGGCACCCAGGCGATCCGGCGGGAGGTCCGCCCCGGTTCTCCGCTCGCTGTCCCCTCGCAGCCCACAGCAGGAGTCCAACAGCAAGCCCCCGGCTCCGCTCCTCTGCTCACGCGAGCTCCTGCGTCGGCCCGGAAGGTCCGCAGGCGCGCTCAGCTCGGCTCAGCACGGTCCTTGGGTCAGGCGGTCAGGATCTCACCTCTCCCACAGCAAGACAGGGCGCTCGATGGTATGTAGGACCCAGGTAAGGTCCAAAACTGCATTTAGGGCAATGCTATAAGCAGCTATGTAAGCAGGGCCCGGGTCTCAGGACGGAGCGATGAGCAGGCACGTCCTACTCCGCCGCCATCTTGGCCACGCCTCCTTTATCTGCAGTTTTATATAGCACTGAGTAAGCCCCTAGGTGCTCGTAGGAGCTCACAGACCACTTTACAGATGGTTATGTTTCTCTGTGCAAGAATAAAAAAAAGAAAAATACATTTATTTACAATCAAAGGGAGTTCTGGTTAAGATGCCTATAACCTGATTTAGCCAGATGTCCATGTAAGGTGATTGTGATAACAGGTTGGTGTGTCAAGAAAAACTAGACCCATTCATCAGCTGATGGCATTATCGGAGGAAGGGTCATTGGAATAGTAAGCTTTTCCGTTCTGTTTTGAGTTTTTTGGAAGGACGTGACTGTCTGGTATCTGGTGGAATTGGGTTCCAGACTTTCAGTGCACTGATTGTTTTAGAGTTCTTTTCTTTGTTGAATGTAGGAGAATCCAGCCTGAGGGAGACCACACTGTGGTGAGGGTTGACACCTCACATGATTATACTGAACAAGCGGCTGCCTACTTCATTATCATATGAAATCTCTACTATTGATGTCATAACACTTTCGCAAGTGCTTTATCAACCTTCCTGCTTCCTCAAATTTGCTTGAAAATTTTCCATTTATCCACTCTTTTTTCAAACTTTTCGCGGGGGGAGAACCCCCCCGAACCCTTCGTATGTTGTTCGGGCACGCTCGCTCGCCTCAGTGCAGTACCACGATAACTTTACGCCACACCACTTTCAAATGTCACCAGCCGCCACTGTTCATTTCATGTGCTATTACCTTTTTTTTGTGTTTACTGGTGATCACAGTTAACTTTTCTCACCTGCCGCAGGGTTAGAGAACAGCTCACTGTGCACTCTCATTTCGGGCTTTTAAACACTATCCCAGAATACTATGGGGATTACGTTGAAATGTTTATATCATACTACAGAGAACAAATGATGTGTGTTTTAGGGGGTCCCTGGGTGTCAATGTATGCCTCTATATGCTTCTAAGATGAGTGTGTACTGTTTTGGTTTCTTTGTGCTACACTCTATTTTTGATGTATTTTTTCCTGTGATTATATGCATCTTTAGATGTACAAGAAGGTCGGACTGGGACAAAAAATAGTCGGCCCCCATTAGTGAATTAGATAGGTAAACAAGTGGCCAATGTTTGCAAATTGAGGCCGTTTTGACCCTGCAAAGACACATGTAAGTGTTTTGCAGGGAACAGAAGACTACATAGATTTGAGCTTGTTGCCGGCAATGTTTGTTTTACTATCAGGGAAATAAACAGGAAAAAGCATCCCAACAGACATAAAACAGGCACACAAACAGCCAAAAAAGTCCCACACACTGACATGTCAGACCAACCCTTCGGGCACTGCCTAATTTCCTTATAGGAGAGTTCAACCATGTCTGTGTTTCTTTGCATTGCAGTGAATATGAAGACGTGTTTATTTGTTAATCTGTGCATGTTTTAATGTTGGCATGTATTCTGTGTATTTGATTTAAATTCTGTGCTCCTGTGTACAATTTTTAGTGTTTGCACTTTTTTGGTGTTTCTGTATGTATGTGCATCTGCGTGTTCCAAGTGCCCATTTGTCAAGTGTGTTTTCATCTTTGTGTTTGAATATATGTTTAATTTTTACAGTTTGTTTGGATGTTTAGATGTGACCATGTGCTTTTGTCTCAGTTTGTGTTTGTATATGTGTGTGTGCATATGTGTATATGATTCTGTCTATGTATTCCTGAATTTCAATATCTTTTTATGTTTAGATGTATGTTCCTGTGTGTGTGTGTGTGTGTGTGTGCGTGTGTGTGTGCGTGCGTGTAATGTGCATGTGATTCTGTTGCTTTGTGTTTTCATGTTTTAATATGTGCTTGGATGTTTTTATATGTTTCTGGCTGTGTGTGAGAGTGTGGGTGTTTTTATGTATCATTATATTTGTATTTTGAATATATGTGTTGGTATAATCCTCTTTGTAGCCCATATTTTATTCTGTGTATCTCTGTGTATCTTGTGTAGATTGCCATTGTAAGTTTGTTTGTATGGGCTGTGTGTGTATCTGTGTGTTTGTGTGTGTGTGAGATCAGGTTTTGATATGGTGTCACAAGGGATGTAGTCCAGTTTCTAGACGCCTAAAAATATCCCTACCGAAAAGCTAGGCAGGAAACTTGGGATTGTACATGACTCACAGTGCAATAGAATGGTTTCACTGTGTCGACTCTTTTCACTAATACATTTAAAGATCCAATGCAAAATATTGGGCTGTGTTAGTCCCAAAGGAGGAGGGCTCCTGTGCAAATAAAGACATTGCCGGACAAAATCGAAACCATAAAGGTTTATTCAAAACTAAAGAATCATTACAAAAGACAAAAGGTAGTTAGTCAGTCAGATTTGAATCATTACCAATAATACATCAAAATAGAGCTAATTGTGAGAGGTCATACATAAGGGAATTAGCCAGACACAAAATGTAGTTTAGCAAAGACTTAGCATAAATCTACTAAGTTCCTAAATCAAGGTAGAATCAAAATATAAATCAGCAGATAGTCTAACGTGGAGACTGCCTTCAACAATGTAACCAGAAAGTATGAGCACAAAGTAAGATAACAGTCTAACATAGAGACCTCTCGGTGCGAAAGGCAGAGAAAGTCTGTAAGTATAAATTTGCAAACATGTAAGTATAAATTTGCAAACATACTAACAAGGAGTCTGCCTTCAAGAAAGCAAGTAGAAAGTCTGGCTGACATCCCTGAAAGGGCACATTTTTATAGGTTCCATACAATGATAAAACACATACTCAACATGGAGGGAAATGAAGCAATAGTGACAACAACTAAATACTTTTTGTAACAACATGATACATAAATGAATAACATTGGGGGGTGACTACTTTGCATAGATAATAGGAAGGAAATAGATTTGCAACACTTCATAGTGGCATTGCAAAGTAAATAAAGCATTGAACAGGCCAAGGCAAAAGGCATTGAATACTGCAACATTGAAGAACATCCTGGCAAGGCTTCCAACTAAGACACACAACTAAATACATTATATTCAGTACAAAAACACAACACAGCAAAACCAAATCCCATTAAGTCTGTTTTATAAAAAGGAGATACAAAGAAGGGAAAAGTGCTTGTAGGAAACAACTTCATGCATTTCACAAGCCACGTTTTCTTCAATAATTTTAAAATGGATGTCAGTGCAAGCAGGCTGAGGCCTAGTAATTTAAAACTATGAGGTAGTTATGTTAACCTGAACACATGTAAATAAGCAAACATTTCTAATTAATAAAAGCACTCTCACAACTGCACAACCCAGGTGTACAAGAAGGCACATGAGGAATACACCAGTGCCTCCTTTTCAGTGGACGTTCCTTGAAGCCATGTAAAAGAAAGATAGGCATAATGGGATTTGATCACACCTGCCTACAGGTACCCGAGGGCGGAGAGGGAGCTGTAAGGTAATGCAAAGTTGTGATTTGTGCTACTTTACGTCCAGGGGGCATTCCATGTCCATGCATTGCAGTTGACAAATTATTAACTATTGGACAGGCCTGGCTTGGCCTCCTTCCATTTCTTCTCTGGTGGGGATAAAGCATGGGCAGAATTTCCCAAACATTACAGCACTTAGTGTCACCCAAGAAGTTGCAGTGTCCAACCATAAGGATTGCCACATGCTGGACTTAGTAATATTTGCCCGGGGAGTTCCTGGTATCCTGTACGAGAATTGTTCCTCAAGAATGGAGGGATCGTTTTGTTTATTCACTTTAAGATTATGGGGCAAAGTAAGGCTTGCATTTTGAAGGTTACTAAAAGTACATACTCTTTTGTTTGTCCTTGGGATAATACTGCACTAGTATGGTTCTATCGCTTAAGGAATCTCATAACAATTGTGCTTGTCCTTCTGCCTCGTGGTATACCATCTCCCTGTAAGAAGCCAGAAATGACAGTAAAATGCTTGAAAAGATTTGGAGCACACATTACACCTTTGAGTCCAAACTTGAGCTGAAGTCAGCCCTTAAGGCTTATAAAAAGCTGGTTTTATCCACTAAGGCAGACTTTTTTCCAACAAACTCCTGGTATGTAATCCTTCAAAGGAGATCCTTTCTATATTTCACCCTCTGTCCTCTCCCCCTTGTACAAGGCAGTCATTTGAGCACACACAGCAACTCTATGATGAAATTTACAACATTTTGAGGAGAAAATTTCCACAAGCTGAAGGTTTTGCACACATATAAATATCTTTAGTAGCTACAGATAGGTTGTGAAGTCTTGGGAAGGAAGCTGGCACTACTGAATCCCCTATACTTTTGCACTTTGATCTACTAGCCTCTGAAGCATTCATGGAATTATCCTGTTTGATTTCCTCAGGATTTGTTTTGGATCCAATTGTGCCCTGCAATTGGAAAGGTGTAGCTTCCTCCTTGGCCATGCCACTGTTTGAAATTTGCAATAGAGCTTGATCCAGTGCTTTAGCACCAGATGAGTGGAACATGGCCCTGGTTGCACCTTTATTGAAAAAAACAATGCCAATCCATCCAACCTAATCAGATTTCATTCAATATCTTTCTTGCCTTTTCCAGCAAAATCCTGTTAAAATATGTAGATAGGCAGATATCAGGATTTGCTGATCAGCATCAAATATTAGACCCGCTCAATCAGGATTTAGTCCTACCCATGAAATAGAAACTGCCCGAGTTTCCATCCATGATGACAGATAAGAGCCAATTGATAGCTCTATTGTTACTCAAGCTGTTTGCAGCGTTTGATACAGTATCTCATACCATATTGCAGCCAACACTGGCTGAGGAGGGCATTCCCGACTTAGCTTTGCAAAGGTGCAGATTATATCTAGAGGGTAAATGCCAAGTTGTTCATCTCCCTCCTCTCCAATCAGAAGTTAAGGCATTGTGTCAAGGTGTTCCTCAACGCTTCACACTTAGTTCCACCCCCTTTTAACCTCTACATTCATCTTCTGGAGCAGCTGACTAGATTTTATGACGTGTATTTTATGAACTATACACATGACATACAACTGCTTATTTCCATAGACAATACTGTGCCTTGCTTCCTTGATATGTTCCACAAATACATGATGGCAGTTACATCTTGATTGACTTGTAATGCTTTGAAATTCAATGCGGACAAAACTGAAGAGTTATGCTACTTTAATAATGGTCTCCACACACCCTACCTGGAATTATTTTGGCGGGCCTCCTTGGAAACTGCTTCCTGCCCAGTTGAAGCGGTTCAAAACTGGGAAGTCTATATGGATGATACACATTCCCAGACTAAGCAGTTTAATTAGTTATCTGCAACTTGTTTCTCAGTGTTGTGAGTTTTGTGAAAAATCTTGCCACTTCTCCCTGCGTCTGCTCATCAACTGGTGGTCCAATTGACTATTTTCAGTCAATTAGAATACTGTAACTCTCTCTTTTTGGGCTTTCCAGCTAGTCTCTTGAATAGGTTACAGCACATTCAAAATGCCGCTGCAAGACCTGCGTGACAATGGCCTTGATATTCTTCCACTTTGACCACCCTAAATTCACAACATTGGCTGCATTTATCAAAGAGAATCAGCTTTAAGTCTTAATGTTGTGTACATAGGACCTTCTTCAGAACAGATACCTTTTACCTTCAGCAGATGTTTGTTCACTCCATGCCTGTGTCCAACTGTGCTCATTTGATGCACACCTGGTGATTATTCCAAAATGTAGGCGTCAATGGCTGGAAGGCAGTTCCTTTTCTGTATCAGCTGCATGAGCTTACATTGCATAAAATATGAGACCATGTATCTTTACAGAAAGCTTTAAAAAATTGCCTCTACACTCGGTTATTTCTGTCTCTGTTACAGACACTATTCTCCCTTTGGGTGTTACATCAGCACCAGAACACCTATGTGGGTAATACTACACTGTATGAAACTAATAACAACATTTCATTTCCATTCAAAATGGTGCATGAGTAGAACTGAAACTCATCCGTCTATGCACAGCTTTTTCACCTTGCCTCCTCTGTTGCATCAACTAAGGTAAAACCATCATAAAGTAAAAGAGCAGCTGGCTGCTTTGCTTACCACAATTTATCAATGCTATCTGAGTTAGTTCACTATTCATTGATCACTGGTGCATTATGGGAAGCCACTTTTTATATTGCATTTGTTGCATACTCTCTATGTCCATATGTAGATGGAAAGTTAATAACAGTACTTTAAGAACCCCTCTGCACCACCTTCCGAATAAATATTCAGCTCACTATGCATTGCAAACCTCAGACTGATGTGAACAAGGAAGTGGGTGAGTGAGTGAGTGAGTGAATGAACCAGTCATCAAGTCACAGCCTGAATGTTTTGCTTACTACAGAAGTGCAGATTTACTTTCATGCAAAAATTCTGTGCAGCTTGCTCTGGGTTTCTCTGGTTTAACACTACAGCTCTAATATACCATGAAGTTAACACAGGTTAGCAATTTAGAATGATGGCAAACATTTGGATTAACCAATGACAAACTGAGCTTATGAATGTCTTGTAAGAGTGAATACATGGATGCATAAGGGTCATGTATCTGCCATCACTGCTAGCAGAATCTGTTACCCAATGCATCTGTTGCAGTGCACTGATTTTTTTCTGCTTCCTTGGTGGTATCCATCTTAAAGTCAGGCATATGTCATTATTTCAGGAATGCTGTCTGAGTGGAAGGGAGGCGAGGCTCTACCTGCCACTTCCCTCTTTATTCAATTCATCTGAATGATTTCCACTCACATTTAAAAGACTACCTCGAGGGATATGTCATTTTCCAGTTCTTGCCAGCTGCGAGAAATGTTTCATTTCCAAATGGGAGTCCATGTCACAATGTATTGTTGAATGCCATATACTTGTACAAGTAAGTAAATAAGTAATCTTTATTGTGTATAGTTAATTAAAACCGTTACAATATACATTGTAGAGAAAACAGCTCAATTTTGTAAAATCAGTCAATATACTAAGGGGCCGATTCCGATCTCGGCCGGTAGTGCTCCGAATCGGATTCGGATTTACCGGATCCGATTCGGAGCCCTGTTTCCCGACCGAATCGTACGCGGGTCCGGCCGAGCGAGTACGATGCAGGCACCCGCGAAATCTCCGACCGACTCGAACGCGGCTTCAACACGCTCCGACCAACTCGCATGGACACGACTCGCACCGCGCTATGGTGACGTATCCCGGCCGGGTAAGTACGATGCGCGCCGCGAGCAGTCCGACCGACTCACGCCGTCCGGCTCGAAAAAGCTGTCGGAGCCGGACTTTGGGGGTCCGCGTCGGACCCCCCTGTACGCGTAGGTGCGCGAGTCGCACACAGGGGGGACCCATGGGTCCCCCCTACCTGTGCATGTACGCCGCGATGCGCATGGATGCGTACATGCTGTAGGGGGCGCCCTTGTCCGCCTCGCACCCATTGAGTCAATGGGAGCCCGCGTACGCGTTGTACGACAGGCTCCCATTGACTTCAATGGGAGTCCGACCGACTCGAGTCCGATGGCATGCGTGCGCATCGTACTCGTTCGGTCGGACTGCTAGTGTCCGATTCGGTCGGAATTCTCTCCGGGTCCGGCTCGGTCTGAGAGATTTCCGGCCGGAATCGGAATCGGCCCCTAAGTCATTAGTAAAAACAAGCTTTTAAATATATAAAAATGAATATACAAAAAGTGGGAGATCCCGGCAGCAGCAGTCTTAATCTATTTCGTTTTGGTTTGTGTGCTCCTTCATTCAAGGACAACAGAAAGGGCTGGGTCTATGCAAGCTCTTTGCAGTTTGTTTTCTACCAAAGTTAAAAATGTTAGGAGCTTGCAATTTAGCTGCCAGTCATCTAGTTTAAAGCATGCTATTACGGCTTGTCTCGGATCCCAAGGAGGTTAAACTGTGTTTTAGTAAACAAGATCTTTCCTCTGTCAAGTTAATGCAGGTACAGATTAAATGTGCCATATCCTTGGTTCCGTTGCTACACAGGGGGCAGCTAGTTGAGGTTTTCCCCCTCAGCCATAGTGGGAGATGCAGGATAGCTGGAAGTTTCCCCAGCCAATGTTTTAGGAATTTTTCCTTCGTGTTTCTTGGATATCCCAGGCTGAAAAACGCCTGTGGGATAAGTGATTTATGGCCATTGATTGTCACCCAAGCATGACTTCTTCCTGCAAAAGCAGCTTTGTCTTCTACTAGGGAAAGACTCCTTATAGCCCTTCCCACCACTTTTTTGAAGACTGCATGTGTGGTTGGAGTGTCCCAGAGCTGGGAGGGACCATTAGTTATCAGGCTATAATTTAAGAAATATCTGGCCGGTGATGTTGTTCTGTGCTGGAGCTCTTGCCAATGTAGGTAATTTAAGGTATTTGGGAGGGGGGGGGGGGCATTTCCGATTTTGTGCCAACAGTTTATATAAGCCCCCTGCCTTGCTAGGTATTGTTTGGTGAGACCAAACTCCACTCTGATTTGTGCTGCAGAGTTGTAAATCTGTTTGTTGAACATAATTCTGTAGGCCCTGATTACTGTGCTGCCCAGGGTTTTGGAGTCTCTTCCTCTCAGGGCTTCACTTTCATGTGAGATGTTAGGTAGAATTTTGGATTGTGCGACCTGGAGGACAGGGGAGAGTGTGAGGCCTGTCAGCTTAGATTTTAGCTGCCTCAGGGTTGTTGCTAAGGCCAACCCTTTACTTCTAATCATCTCAAGCTGACCGGCAAATTGACCACCATTATCAATAATTAAGTCTAAGTATTTGTAGTTGTTCGCACTTTGGATTTTGATTTTGCCCAGGTGCCAGACATGTTTGTTTCTTGCCTCTTTTTATAGTCATTGTTTTGATTTTCTCAAAGTTTACTTCTAGAGAGTTGTCTGCTGCATAACCCTGTAGTGTGTTGAGGAGGTGTTGCATACCTAGTTGTGTGTGGCTGACTAGAACCACATCATTACCATGTAAGATACTAGATAAGGCCTTGCCGCCCATTCTTGGGGCATGCACATTACATGAGTTTAGGGTCTGTGTCATGTCAGCCATATAAAGATTGAACAAGGTTGGGGCAAGTACGCATCCTTGTTGAAGCTTTTAAGTAGTGGGGATGCACCTTGAAAGATGTGTGTCGTCGCCTAGTTTTACCTTCACCCAGGTATCTGTATGGAGATATATTAGCAGGTCAAAGAGAGCTTGCGGGATTTTCTATCTTGCTAATTTCTTCCAGTGCCTTTCTCGATCTATGTTATTAAACGCTGCCCTGAAGTCTATGAAGCAGATATGGAGTGCCTGTTTTGTTGACTTTGCCATGTCCATAAGCAGTGACATGGTTAAGATGTTGGTTGATGTACCAATGGATTTCCAAATCCCTGTTTAATTGAATGGTATAATCTCATGCTCCATAGCCCAATCCTAAAGCTCAGCTAATAGAGTGCCAGCAAAGTATTTTGCCTCAATGTCAAGCAGGGCACTGAGGCTGCAGTTTTTCGGGGAGGTTTTCTCACCTGTTTTGTGAATTGGAGAAATGACAGAGCCCTTAGAGGAGGTCAGGAGTTACCCCAGCTGCCTGATTTCACAAAAAAGAGAAGCTAAAGTGCCCACCCAAGAGTCTGCGCCTTGCTTGAAGAAGGCTGGTGCTCCCTCTCTCCTGCCTTTGGAGATTTGATGTTTAATTGTGGCTATGCGAGAAGACCTGTCTACTTCCTGATATTTTACTTTGGTTTCGGGAGTATGATTGCTCTGGAGGTCTTCGACTGTGTTTGAGCCTATTGTTGCACTTTACCGGGCCCTCCCGATTTGTTGGTGAAATTGGGACTTCAGAAAATGTATCCAGATCTCCTCAGAGATGTGCGATGTCACTCCTCCATGCAGTAGGCGCATTACTTTATTGCCCGTTTGCCCAAAAGCGCGTGCTGTTTTTGGCTTTAGAGTCATTAAGGAGTTTTACCCAGAATTCATCTTCTGTAGATCGCTTAATGTCCCATTTTAGATTTTTAAGGATAGCTCTTTGTTGCCACAATGAAGAACTGAGGTTTAAATCTCAGCAGTCTGAGAATTTAGTTGTTTTATTTTTTCACTGCTTTCAGTTGGGTTCACTGTGCCCTGGGTACCCATCCTACTTCCCTTACGTCGGTGTGGCAGTCTGTATTTGATTGTTGAAGAAAATGTGCTTGATAGCTTGATGATGAAAGTTTCCCATTTGCTGACAGGGTTGTTTACAAGCCCATTTTGGTTCTGTAGCAGGTCCTTCATAGCCTGGAGCACCTCCCCAATGTTTACTAGTGAGGCTTTTATTATTTTAAGGTCAATTGTATAGCTGGAGTGTGATCCCCCTGATAAGTGTTCCAATGCTGGTGCAATCACCTGAAAGAGTACCTCCTGTGGTAGATGGTCACTGTGCCCCTTGTCCCCAAGCAGAATGTGACCACACTGGGAAAAAAATGGGAGGGAGACCAGTGTGTAATCTAATGTAGAGCTTGTGGTATCAGAGTAGAATAAGGCTACTGGTGGAGAATCTTCAGGGAATCTGCTGTTTAATATCCTACAGATAATATGCTCTCGGTCCTCCAGTAGGCGCCTGAACATGTTGCTCACTCTGCCATGCAGGCTTCTTTTTGATTTGGGAATGTTCCAAAGCAAAGACTGAGCCAACACCTCTTCATCGGTTGAGGATCCCAAGAGATGTAAATTTAGGTATTGTGAGAGAATAAGGTTAAGGGTGTCTTGTTTGCTTATGGTTGACAAGAGATGGTCCACGAGGTGCCTTTTCTTTTAGGCTTTCATAGGCATTAAAAATGATCACCTCCTCATTTTTCCCTCTAATATTATCGGAGGTCTTGATTGTATTAACAGTCATTGAAGCAGAGGAAATTACCTTAACAATAGATATGCTTGGTATTGACACGTAGGTTGAAGGCCCGCCTGATAGATGGCCGTATTGTGCTTTTCCAACTGCAGGTGTGTGAAAGCATATGAAACCCTGTAGTTGATATGGTTCAGCCATCCTAGTTTCTTGCAGCAGACCTATGTCAAAAAATTTGATGTGTGACATGAACTCTGGGTCAGCCACTTTACTTCTCAGTCCACTAATGTCCCATGAACAGAGGCGAATGGTTAATTTGGTCTGTTGAAGCAACCCTTCCTGTTGTAGATTTTGTCATTGAGTGCCCACAAGCCCATTGATGGTTCTAGAGATCTGCTGAGTGTCTGAGCACGACATGGTAAGGACCGGAGTTGGCTGTAACGGTCACTGTGTTCCCACTCCCTTATAGGTGATTGGCCCCGCGCTCCCCTAAGGACTGAGTAGGTGATTTATTTGCTGCTGTTGGTTTTGCTCTTCAAATTTACAAGTATTGGAAGGGGGTATCCTGCATTATGTTAAAGCGAGATGTTTATTCCCCATGACTTGAATATCTCACTTTCATTTAGCACTTTGTTAGCAAGGAGGGTTGATCTCCATGTGGCTTTGATGATTCCTCTTCCCAAGTGTGCATCTGTCCAAATAAATTCTATTGAGAGCAGGTCGGTTGTTTCTATGTCTCTTAAGGCTGGGATGGTTGACAGTAACTGGAGTACGTTGTCTCTGTTTAGGGTGTCGTAGTTCCTTTTTGACTTGAACTCAGGTCTAAAAAGCAAAGTTCAAGGCTCCAACTGCTGTCTGATAGGGCTTTCCCTTGTGTGACTTTCCCCCCATAGGTGCCGGTCAGATATTTGCAGGTTTAGCACCCTATCGCTGTGGATGGCGTGCGCAGTTGATGTGAGGCAGCAATTGGCCTGTTGTGGTCTAGTGCTTGTCGACCGCCAGCAAGTTGGGCCTTCTATTCCCCTTCCTCTCCCGGCACTTGTCTCCCTGTGTTGTCAGGCAAGGCTAAAAGACCAAGGCTAGGTTCTGAGTTGGCCACCGTCACTGTGACCGGGCTCATGCAGTTTGTCTGTGTCAATAGTGGAGCTGTATTGTTCATGACATTTTTTTTCCATTGTGGCCGCTGCCAGGTGGTTATTTGGGCCTCTCTCCAGTTGCTGGATTTGCACATTTGTTGACTAACTCGTTGCAGTTCTTATTGTTCTAAGAGGGGTATCCGGCTCCCCCTGGGGATTTTTTATGCCTGTTCCTTTGTGCCTGCTTTCACTTTTGAATTTAACGTGCCCTGTGTAATGGCCTCACTGTGATCACTGTTGGTTGGATCAGCCTCCTCGCTACAGGATTCTACATTGCCTGTTATTTGAGGAGTTATACTTAATTTGGTTTCAACTGGGTTTCTCTGTTTGGGGCAGTAGAGGGACTTTACTGCAGCCTGACTAGCATGTGGTCTTTTGTTGCGACCTTTCCTCCTGAATTGACGCCTTTGTTTGGCATTATGGACAGGGACATTTTCTGATTGCAGTACTGTAGGTCCGGTGGCTTCCCCAGATGAACTGCCAATGATTTCTGCGTGTGGGATTTTATCCGCAGCCTGAGCCTGGCTTGACCTCTTGCAGGGTGCTTCTTTCAAGTTTAGAGCCTCCTTGCTGTCTGCAGACTCTTTTCTCAAGTCATTACGGAGGTTGGACAGCATTGTGGGAAGGGAGAGGACAGTTTCTCAACTATCGGCCCACAGCTGCAGATTAGGTTTGCCTCCAATTGGGCCCGGGTTATTAGTGAGTTTAGGTTCCCCAGTTTTTCGTCGATCCCTCCTACGTATAGGGGCAAGGTATTAAGGAGCGACAGTTGTATGTCTATCTTGTTGGAGTGATACTGGAGCGCTTCTACAGTCTGTTGCATAGTATTTAGCAGGGAGACCCACACATTGGTGGTTTGGGGCGAGGCTGGACTACTTGGGGGAGTCCTGCTGCTGGGGGCCGTAACTGCGATCTCTTTGTCATGCTGGGCTGCGTTGGTTTAAGGTGATCTATGTGGGGGCCCACTTGGGGAGTCCAGTGTATAAGATGTGACCAGGTCGGCCCACTCCTGAATGGTCAGGTATGGAAGTACTTCTTGGCCATTCTCCAAAGTCTCAAATGCCTCTGCCCCGCTAAGAATTCTTATATATTTTCCTTGGCCCAATGGCGTCAACTGCAGCTTGGATGATTTGGGGTGGCCCTGGGGTGGACTTAAGGATGGTATATTTGTATCATGTGTGATTGATTCACCCTGTGATTCCTTCTTGCTTTGAGCCTGTGTTTGAATGGAGTGGGATTCTGGGTTGAGCACTGGATGAGATTCTTGGGCTGTTCAGGTCCAGTTCGGTTTGATGGGGCTGGGTGGCTTGAGTTGGTGCCTGCTCCTGGTTGGCTCCTGCAGGAGAGGATGCATGCAGATTGATATCTGTCTGGAAGGGAGGAAGTATAGGAAAATATAAAGGGGAGGTTGAGGCAAGTGGGTCCCTCCCCGCTGTAGGTTCCCCCTGTGCTTTGCAAGTCATTAAATGCTTGTCGATCTCATCTGCCCTTCCATTGCTTGGGGTAATTGCGCGGATAGCATAGGTAGGGGTAGTGTATGAGTAGGTATAATGGGATCCTGCGGACCACATACCCCACTGCTGGTACAAAATATAGTGGAGTCTGGATCCTTAAGGAAGATGAATTTTGAGCAAATTTTAGGTTGTGAGAGGTGAGTGGGGAGTCTCTTCCCTTGGGCATTCTTATCGCCGTTACCCCATTGTGGGGTGCCCTGTGTCACTGAGTTTGGAAAAAACTAGCGTAGTTGATGGCTGCGTTTGGTTGCGTTGGTTTGTTTGGGCCTTCCTGCTGCATTTGGCGCCACTTGGATTGGAAGGAAGTGGCCCCCTTGTCCTCCCCAACCTCATTGTGCCCCCAATTAGATCCTTTAGTGTTTTTTAGGCCTTGTCAAGTGCCTTATCAATGCTCATTGGCTTGTTTGTATTAGGCAGAATTGGGGCAGTTCTATGCTATAGGAGTATCTATGGAGAAAGCATTACTCACAACTAATTAATCTGAGCACTACACCAGGGTTTTGGCATTGGGTCTGTTTTGGTGTACTTGGTATACTTTTCTAAGTATATCTATTCGGTTTGTTGGTGTGGCAAATTAAGCATGCTCTCCCACATGCTTTAAAAACATGTAGATATTGTGAATTGGCTTTGCATCGAGTCTTCATTCTTACTTGTGTGATTCCTACAAAAAAATGTTTATTTTTTATATTCTGTTTTGTAGGATCCTTGTTCAGACGTTTGAATGCATTCCGGTTTTTCCCTCTCTTAATCCATAATCCACTTCGAGTTAAGAAATTGTTTATTTGAGTGCCCTGAGGAAGGTTTGGCTAGATCTTGGACTTCACCGAAATGCGCATCGGCACATGACAAAATAGGAATATCAGGATCACTACTCTGGAAGACATTGTTGTTACTGTTCTTTGCAAAGAATTAATGTACAAAATTGAAAGTTTGTTAGATCTGATTTATGTTATTAATCAAAGGACCAATTGAAATGTTTTCCTGATGTATAAGAGAATTTCTCTATGAATGGAGATATATATGATATCGATCCTTGTAGTTTTGTTTACATTCCTGTGTGCATCTACAAATGTTAGTTCATTTATATTTTGTGTATGTTAGTGGAACTAGTTCGTTTGTAGTATGTGAGAGAGCTGTGTAGGTGAGATTGAATTGAATGAATGGATGAAGGGTGACAGAAAAAAGAAAGATTTGTATTTATTATAATATATTTTTGTATAGTTTTATAAGTGGTCACAATACATGTATATAAATTGCTGACACCAAATTTGATTAAATATTAAAGTAATTTGATAAAGATATGTGGCAACCCATTGTCTAACTCTGAAGCTCGATCCATTTTTGAGATTTGATCTCTTGTCTATAGCGAGATATTTCCGCTTCATGCAATCAGAAGCATTTTTTTTTCCTTTTTTAGAATTATTTAGAATTGGGGCAGTTGCTAGCCGTTGGCTGAATTAGCTACGTTTATATTGGTTGTGGGCTAAGAAGGGTCCGCACGGGAGGGGCACTGACCGCTTGGTGCCTGGTAATTCTGGTTTACTGGGTTAGACTAGGCTTGCTGCTTGATTAAAGAGAAACAGTTCCAGTCAGTTCCAGACAGGGCGCTCTTTGGCACCACCTCTCCCTTCCTGGGGGGCATGAGCACGCCGGGACTTGGAGGCTCCAATCGGGTGAGCGTCAGACCAGGTGCCTGGACCTAGGCTTGGGATGCTGCTCTGCTGTTACTCCTGGTTTTTCCTGGTTTTCTGTTGTCGCCTTTTCACCGTATCCTTACCTTTGTCTTTGTCCTCTTCCCCTCACAGCCTTGTCCATAGTGCGGAATGGCTAGAAGTAAGCTATCTTGCTGCATCCTTCTGCTTCTCCTGCTACCAGTTACAGCCCCAAAGGATCTCTTAAAGATTTGATAAGGTTAGGTATTCAGGACAAAAAGCTACAATGGGACCTTAATGTGATGGACTCAGTTGTAGTTTTGGGTGAACAGAGCCTTGTTGAACAAAACCTGCTACCGAAATTAACTGCAAAAATCCTTGCCAAAAATGCCAAAATAAAGTCGGGCGAACAAGATTGGCATGAGTTAGCACAAAAAGCAAACGTGGGCTTGTGTGTAGTCTTCTACCAAGATCTAAGGACAGCTGCCTATCTATCCAGCCCTTTGAATTTCACACATAAGAAAGAACTCATGAGACTGAGATGTGGATTAATCCCTCCAAAGGCCTATCAATTTGGGCGTTTAAAAGGTTCTTCCATCACAATTGTAGACTAAGGGCCTGATTATGACTTTGGAGGTGCTGTGCCGGCTTTGCACTGGTACAGCACCGCCAAAGCCGGGCACAGTCTGCCCGTCAAACTATCAGTTAAACTCGTGTTTGCCGGGCTTTTCTTTTGCCGTTCTCATGGGAGCTTAAAAGCAGTTCCAGCACAGCATGGACCGCAAAGTCCATGCTGTGCTGGAACTTTGGGTGCATGCAAACAGGGGGGCACATGTTGTGCCCCCCATAATGCATCCCCATGGTGGCGGGGACATCACCACCATGAAAAGGCTGGCGGTGGGGAAACTCGGTCCTGTCATGCATATTGTATACCCCTGTCCACTGCGCCACCACCAGGGAACGGCGGTTCCCTGGCACAGCGGTGGCTGTCCAAATGGCTGCCTCGTAATACGGTGGCCGCAGGACTGCCACCGCAAATCTGGCTGTCAAAGACCGCCAGACTCCTAATCAGGCCATATGTAATTACAAGCAAGAATCGCTTAGACATGTGGGGGCATATTTGCAAGCCCCTATCACCACCACAACGTCACTTTCAGTGATGTTGTGATGGCGTTAGGGGCTTTGCCTTATTTACAAGGCAGCGCTAAGCCACTTAATGTGGCTTAACGCTGCCTTGTAAATAAGGCATCCTTTCACGCTGTACTTAGCGTGAAAGGGGAGGTCAATGGGTGTTCTGGTGAGCGTTCCACCGCAACACCCATTAATTTTGACGCTGCCCCCTATTTACAAGGGTGGCATAAATAGGAGGCAGCACCAAAATTAAGACCAGGGAAAACCTGGTCTTAAACACCCGAAAGGAGGAGAAATGCTTTATTTCTTCTTGTTTTTGCTGTTTCCATGTGTCCTGCATTGTGCAGCACACATTGAAACAGCAAAGTGCCATTGATTGTTTATGTGAAGGTAGGTGTCCCTTCCTGCACATAAAAAATCAAAAAAAGAAATGACATTTTGCAACTTCTATGTGTGATGCATTAAGCAGCACACATAAAAGTTACAAAATGTAATTTAAAGATTGTCTATGTGCAGGAAGGAAGACCTTCCTGCACATAAACAATCTTCCCCTCAAAGCAGGCACCCTTGCACAATGGTGCAAGGGTGCCTGCGTTGGCGCTAGGCTGCTAAGTTTAGCGCCAGCGCACGGGGAAATGCAGGGCTGCACCATATTGTTGTAAATATGGTGCAGCCCTGCATTTTGTCCAGTGGCAGAGTTCAGCGTTAAGCTAGGAAGGCTAACGCTGCACTCCGTCACTTCATTGTAAATATGTCCCATTACGTGTCTAAAGAGCTTAAGGTGCTATGAATTAAACCAATATTCTGTCACTTTGGCATAACCCAACGTAAAACAGTCATATCCACATGCCTCAATGGAGTAAATGTACAGCTCATGACCAGGTTTGTGATATTTCTCATCTACATGTTTTTCTCAGTTAATGACTATGAGCTCTGTGGGTGGTAAGAGTAGTAGATATGTGGTCATGTCCAGTGTGTCCTATGATTTATAGGCTCCTTGATCTCATATTATGCACTTTATGAGCTCAATTGGAATTCTGCTATTTAAAAACACGTGAATGCTGTTAATGCACAATGCACTTTGCTACTTTTTCTTATGGCCTGGTGTCTTGTGATTTTATCTCTCGCCATTGTTTATGAAATACTAAAATTAAGGCACCCATGATTGAATGATGCCATTTGACACATTGCCTCTTTTCTTTTGCTTTAGTAAATTTTAGATAATTTCCAAGTGTTGGAAGTACGATGCACTTTATCCTTTGGCACTTAATTGTCGCTGCGGAATGGCCCCGTTGGTAAAACAATGATCTATTCACTAAAAGTTTCTATTATTCTGATTTTAACGTTGATCGATAAGTCGCAAAGACAAGGACCTTCATCTTGCATATGTCTCTGCAAATGTAACTCTATGAATGTAAAAGCAGTTGACTGTTGACTTTAGGTTATGATGCAAAGTAATGATCAATTGCATGTTTTGAAGTGATCATTTACAATTTTGTATGCTTTGAAGTGTTCTTTGTCAATCTTTTTTAACTGTTCTTAATTTTCTCTTTATATATTGTAATTTTTAAACAACTGAAACCAATATCTATCTATCTATCTATCTATCTATCTATCTATCTATCTATCTATCTATCTATCTATCTATCTATCTATCTATCTATCTATCTCTCTATTTATCTATCTTTCTATCTTCACCAGTCACCCATACCTCAAACTTGATGGAAAACTGGCTCCTAAAAGAATGGAACTTTAAAATATCTATGTACTCATTTAATGTGGTAGTTTCATGTTAAATAATTAGTTTTTCTATGTTTTCTCATTACGCATCTTATACAAAAAAAACAAGAATGCATTAAGTACAGAAATGTTTTGTAATATGTGATCACAGACCAATCACAGTAACTTATCACGCTACAATTTTTAGATTAATTTTGACGTTTGACGAGGGCCATGAATGTTCCTGTATATTAAAATAACTGTAAAATTAAAACGGAATATATAATCAGAATTGAATAAAAAGGAACATCAAGTAATCAATATAGTAAAAGTCAAGCAACACAGAATACAAAAAACGTAAAAAAAGAAAACAGGCAGAAGAAAACAGAATAAAAAGAGAAAGGGGGAATCTTTCTATTAGCCCTTATCATAGACTTCATCAAAGTGGTACTGGAGTTTGTCATACTTGTCATTTTGTCATTCTTGTTTTCCATACCCTGGGGCATATTAGCAAGGGCACTATCGCCGCTTTAGCGGCACTTTTTGCCGCTAAAGCGGCGATATTCTTATCGCCCTATCAGCAAACTGTCTCTAACAGCAGTTAGAGACAGTTTTCGAGCATTAGCGCCCGTGTTTTACCGCTTTGCATGTCAGCGATATTTATCGCTAATGACATGCAAAGTGGGCGTTCCGACGAACAAACCTGGGAAACACCCGCTAACAGGCCTATCGCCTATTAGCAAGGTGGCCATGGCCCCAGTTAGCGACGTGAAAAGTCGCGCTAACCGGGGTCATCGCCATTTATTTAACACCTGCAATTAGCAGGTCTTAGCCATATCTAACATGGGGGGTGGATTATGCTGATACGACCACAGGGTCGTATCAGCAAGGTTATCGCCGTTTTCCATGAAACATCGCTGGAAAACCAGCGATGTTTCATGGAAAACACCGCTATGGCTGGAATAATTATCGCCATAGCGCTAAATGTCGCTAATACAGCGTTAGCATGGCAAATTATTCCGACGATACCCGGCGATAAAAAAGTGCTCGCTAAACACGCTTTGCGTTTAGCGCACTTTTTAGATAATATGCCCCCTGTTTCTTAAAAAATATCTCACATTTTGAAAGCATATTTTTCAGTTTTTACCTACTACCAATACACTTGACCTTCATTCTCTTATGTAGTAATGAAGCTCTAATAACTCAACGTTTGACCTTTGAAGCATAGCTTAAGTGAGACTGGAGCTTCCTGGAGGAGAGAGTTTTACTGTTCAGCGTGTTCAGGATCCACCAAGATGGTTGGTGTGTAGACTATCGGGCATATTTATTAAAGGGTTATGTCATTTTTGTACCAGGCAACAGGGCACAAAACTCTTAAGTGTGATTTATCAAGCCTCGCAAGGCCACCTGTGCGTGGCCCTAAGTGGCGTGATAAATCCAGAGTAATGTAGCACAAATCGCTGCATTGCGATACTCTTCATTAGGGAGGCGTTCCATAGGTGGAGCGTGGGTGTTCCCACGCATCCACCCATGGATTTTGGTGCATTCCCATATTTGCCATTAGTGATAACCCTGGAGATGTGCCAAAAGGCTACACCTCCCTAAGTGAGGCATAACATGGAGAAATATATTTGTATTAATCGCAGTTTTACCATCAAAGAAATACCCAGTTTTTTATCTTGCCCTGCGCAGAGTGGAAGTGGTTGACTCCATTCCACACCGTATATTGTTTATGATGGAAATTCTTCATGGAAGCATATGGTGAGCAATAGAGCCCTGCGTCTGGAGAGATATGTTGCAGCCATCTTTAAATTTTCAAAGAAGGTGGGGAACAAACCTGTTCTTGAAATGCTACAGATTTATTCCTCAAAAGAAAAGGCGGCAGCGTCTTATTGGGTGGCAGTGTGGGGCATAGCAAACATATATTCTTTACAACGCATAGAAGATGCCTTAGCTAAAAGGCTACTTTCCTTGCCTCAAAGTTGTTCCAATTTTATATGCCACAATGAGTTGGAATTCTCTTATATTATTGATGCTGTTAAATTGGCCCCTCTCTTATTGTTGCTTTCTATTTGGAGAGTGAGATATTGATTTCAAATCAAGCAGTATTAAGGTATTGCCTTAAATTGGATCATGCCGAAGCGATACCATGGCTGTGATACATGAGATCCACATTAGCAAGTATTGGCCTGCACGAATTGTTTGACTCTCCGTTAGTTTGTGTTACCTTCCCTAAAACCAAATTGAACCATATCTTTTCAGAAAATGCAGCTGCTAATAGACGGGAGGCTAACAAAAATAAATGTAGTGTATGTCTTTCTTATAGGGCACCCACAGTAAGATGTGATGCGCAATCCTATCTAACCTTTGTCCACAATTTGCAGCATTGTTTTATTTTGGTTAGATTTCGCTTAAATTTTATCCCACTCATGGTGGGCTTCCCAGCTAATACCCACTCATTTAAAAATGTGTCTCGCTGTCCATGTGATGGGGTTTCAGAACAAACAGCTCACCATTTACTCTTTTTTTGTTTATTTTATTCCGAACAAAGAAAATCAATATTGAGTCCATATCTGCGCTCAATGAATTTTAGACAGTATAAACAAGCATTGACCCATTTCCAACAGCTTGACAGCCCTTTAGTCTGCTGGGTCTTGGCTACGTACTTGTGGGCTATTGTCAAACACAGGAAAGCACTTTAGTGATTTGGAAGGACAAACCACCACTGTATATGTTTGCTGCTATTGGTCAAAGGGGGTGGCGCTAGGGTTAGGGGGCTTTGCATCATTTTAACCCTGAATGTTCTATTAAATTAATATAGAGGTGGATTAATTATTTATGTAATTGGTAGCCACTGGTGAAAAATATTTTTATAACTGAATTTTTTATGGTTTATCAATAATATTTTTGTTAATTCACACATTTTTATTAAATGAATGTATCTATTGTTAGCATCTCCTTTTACGCAGAGAAATATTGTGGATGAAGCATAATTGACTTGACTTGACTTCCTCGTTACTTCCTCTTTCTATGTGTGCTGTATTCTGCAGCACACATAGAAAGAGGAAAATGCCTCACAGGATTGTTTTTGTGCAGGAAGGTGTCACTTCCTGCACAAAAATTATCCTGCTAACAATGCAGGCACCGTTACACTATGGTGCAAAGGGGGCTTGCTTTGGCGCTAGGCAGTACACTGTGTGCCGGTGCTGGGAAATGACAGGAATGCGCCATATATTGGTAAATAAAGCATATTCCTGCCTTTTCCCTATCACGCAGCCGAGTGACTTGCTGCGCTGCGCGATAAGTTGATAAATATGCCGCTAGATATTTGGAATTCCTCTTGAATAGATTTATGGACAATGCAATCTAATTTGAATAGGCTTCTCATCTCGATGGGAAGCCAGTTGAGTGCAAACTGTTTGTGAGTAATGTAGCAGAACGTCTGGTGCCAGACCTGACATGCAGGAGCTTTGAGGGCTCCTTCTAAGGGAGAAAGTTGTGTTTTGGGGATGCTGACTAGAAGGGAGATGCCGTAATTGAGTCTGGAGAGAACTAGCCAATTTTTTAAATAATCTGCTGGAATAATGCACTTTATTACTCATATACGAGAGATTTGTTAAATATCTGAAGCATATTTAAACTCAAAAATCAAGCAGTATTCCACATAATGCCATTCTCCCTTTAAGTGCAAGAATTATGTAAAGTTGCAATAAATCTGACAGGCCATTTAGTACACAGGCTATTTCTATGACTGTGGAATTAAGGTAGAGTTTAGCAATAATGCGTTTGTTCTTTTTGCTTCTTAGCATTATTTAAAAGTCTGAACACTTTTCTGGTTGTGGAAGGAAATGGAACTTATTATTTCCAGCATTGAAGGCAGGCATATTTTATTTGCTGCTTTGGGATCAGAGGTCAGTCATTTCTTCAGATGAACTATTTCTGATTTTCAAACTTATGGAAAGTGTGGTGAAAGGAGAGTGAAAAAATGTCATTCTATTCAGATGGATTTTATTTGAGGTGACATTCAGAAGTCACAGAAGAATATCTCCCAAGTTGAAGCCTTTGACGCTTATCTGAATCTTGCCTGTCCTTATGTGAACTATCTGAAAAACAAAATAAAATGTCATTATCTTCTGCGAAGCAGAGAGACAAGGGTCACAATGAGGAAACTATTTTCTTCCATAAGGAGAGGCAACTTAGATAGCCTGATTTACAAAGGTAAACGACTTTTGTGTAAATTTACTTTTCTTTGGTATTCACACACTATGGGTTAATAGTAATTTTATGACTGCGGCGACTCAGCAGTCACGACAGAGAATTATGTGCATGATAGGCCTGTCCCATCTTTTTATGTGTGGAGTTCTCTGCCCCCACTGCCGAGTCTTCGCAGTCGTAAAATTACGACTAACCTGTAGTTTGTGCATACCAAAAATAGTTTACTTACACAAAAGTGTAAGTTTACCTTTCTGAATCAGGTCCCAATTGGTTGAGTATCTTTTAATCGGGGGTGTGCAGAGGTCAATGGGAAGTTTTGCAATTTGGTGAACCTTGAAAATGCTTTGCTTTGCCATTCCCGAGTGCAAATGTAGACAGGTATGACAATTTGTGTTGCAAAAATCCTTTTGTAGCACTATGAAAACGGGTCAGGTAATATTTCGTAGAAAACAATGGGATATATTCACAAAGAAATGACGCAGCGTGGTGCTGAAAGCAAATATAAAAACCACCGGGAGCCATTGTTTTCACAAGAATACAGCTCACCTCTGTGTTTTCCCTTGCGCCGGCTCTAATGAAGCTACCTAGTGCCAACGGAGGCACCCTAGCGCCATGGTGCAAGGGTGTCTGCTTTGCATGGATGATTGTTTATGTGCAGGAAGGCTCACCTTTATGCACATAAACAATCATTAAAAGTGATTTGCTCCTACTATTTCTCCTCGTTGCACCACTCTAATGCCTACTTTTCAGTGGCGTTAGTTTTTGGCACTGCCTCAGATTTACAGATCCTTGTAAATCTGGGGCATTGTCAAAAATCAATGGGTGTTGCGGTGGAATGCCCACAGCAACACCAGTTGCATGCCCCTTTCCCGCAGATACCTGCGTGAAAGGGCACAAAATGTATAATGTGGCGTTAAGTCACGCAAAGTGGCTTAGCACCGCTTTGTAAATAGGGAGCAGGGCATTATGCTACAGGAGCATCGGAAAAAGTGCATTCTGGTGGCGCAATACCCTTGTGCATATGCCCCATTGTTTGTCTCCTGCACAATGCCATTGTGCATGGGGTAGCTCTGCAAAAGGTAAACTTAGCAGAAAAAAATGTGTATGAATTACTTAGCTTGTGTGGACTCGGTTAGTGTGAAAGTTTTCTGGAAAAAGCTTCACACAGACAAAGGCAAAAAGTAAACCTGGAACGTGATATTCAGTGAAAATCGTGAACTTGGTAAAAACTTGGCAAAAAACTAAACTTTACACACCCTCATTGAAAACATCTGGACTTGATTACATAATGTGAGCGTGCAAAGTCTGCTTTAATGCTTGTTCGATGACATGGTTTAATAGGGATGGTTAACATTAAGGCCCCTGTTGCTAGTTACACAATAAATGTGCCTAGTGCTTCTCGGTACAGAATTGCACATTCCCACTGAACAGATACCAATACTTTGTGCACCCCTCTTGCCAGATGTTGGAGCAAATCATAGAACACAATAGGATCCAGTGCCATCCTCCCTCCAAAATCCTAACAAAGATTAATTTACTGAGTGAGAACTAAGTCAACATGTTCCTCAAGGGCATTTAAGGATTCAGTCATATGCCCTGGTTTCAAGTTAGGTGTAGTGAAATGAATGCATGTTTTTATGCATTACTATCGCTTCACCTGATTATAAGTTGTCATGTTTTTCCACACCCAGTTGTACCAGTTGTGGGAGAACCTGACCTGATTTTGTTCAGCCGGTAATTCCGGCAGGAAAAAATATGCATTGGTCTTTGGCTGCAGAAGCAGCCTAGCCTCATTTTGTGTTTTTTTCCTGTGCTTTTTTTTTTCAGCCGAAAACCCCCCTGCTTTAAAAAAAAAAAAGCTTCCTCTTCCCTCCTCTGCTCCCTCACCCAGCCTCTCCTTCCCCACCCACAGGCCCACATATAAATGTAATCTCCTGCTCAGAGCAGCTGTTAAAAGTATGCAGTAAAACCCTACTAAATAGTGATCTCTGTGTAGTTTTACAACCAGAAAAATCGATCCCACACTGTAATTCTCCATTCCATAGCGTTCAACTTATAATTGCGTGGTACTTGGGTGATTTAGCAGCCAGTAACTATAAAATTGCTTGAGGCTCCAGAATCATACAACTTTTAATTAGGGCCAAAGTGTTCAAATTGCTGATGTTTTGCTCCTAGAGGCATAGTCTGTGGTCCTCGACAGCTCAACAACCATCCGTTTCGTTATCCGACAAATGAGCAGCCTCCCAAACTACTGTATTGATTTTGGAGCATAGATTTCAGCCACCAATATCTAGTATCCCATCTTCTCTGTGAGATCAAAGTACTTCAAGTTAATTAATCAGAATCTTTTTAGTGTGTATTGGATAGTGCAATGGCGGAAATGAATCCACTGTCTGTAGTCAAAAACAATGATTGATTTATTCTGCTCATTTATGGAGTGTGTGGTGGTTGGCGTGACTTGATGAGGCCCACACACTGGTGCCTATTGGGTATAAACCTTGACAATTTTAACACAATGAGACTGTTCAAGAGATTCCCAGGTATTGCTGCAGGAGTGCTAAGGGCCATTATCTCAGATTCCAGCTGGTATTCCCAGAGCAAATTCCAGAAATTATAAATTAAGGGGCATATTAGCAAGACCCACGTTAAAATTATCGCCGTTTTAGCGGCAGGAAACTGCCGCTAAAACGGCGATAATGGGCTTGCTAATATGCGTTATAGAATTCCAATAGAAGCCCAGGTTAGATGTGCAGGACATCTAACCTGGGCTTCTTTTGGAATTCCATAACGCATATTAGCAAGCCCATTATCGCCGTTTTAGTGGCAGTTTCCTGCCGCTAAAACGGCGATAATTTTATCGCCAGTCTTGCTAATATGCCCCTGTGTTCCCAGACTAGGAAATACATCAGTGGATTCCAAAATTGCGTGTTCTTTACAGTGTGTTGCTCCCTGATTACAGGGACAAATCCACTGACAATTTTTTCCTGAACAGACCAGGTGAACAATTTCAGCAGGAGGGCTTGGGTAGGTTTGGGTGGGAGTTAGATGGTAGGGGCAGGCTAGAGGAGTCTACGGGAGGATTATCTGTTCTCTTGTAATGTAAGTGAGGGGCAAGATGCTGGTGGTGCACACAGCCCCAGGTACCATTGTTGACCCAAGGCTGTTGTTCTCTGAGGGGAAAGAGCCATTGGCAGAGGAGACTGTTGGTTAGGTCACGCCATGGAATATCATTGTCTACTATGCTAATGATGTGCTCGGGGTGTAGGAGAGTGGATGTTGGGGTTAACTCAGTTTTGAGCTATGCCTATCCCTGTCCATCTCTGAAGCGGGATGGAGCGGGCGGATGTTTGGGAAAGGTTAGACATGTTTGGAGGAAGCATTGTGTGCTCTATCATGAAGGTTTTGGCTTGAGTGAGGGGCTCTGTTTGCCCCTTGCCACAGCCTCTAGCCCAGGGTTCTAGATGGTACCTGGTGTGCGCCTACACCCAGTCATGCTGCTTGTGCAGAGAGAGATTTGGACTCTCACATGAACCTACAGGGGCGAGGTGGGCCCAGGCTGCACTCTTGCCCCCTGGCCGAGCCCCTACAATGGTTTCACAGGGGTAATATGTGCACCTAGTGAAACTGAGCTTGAGTCTCTGTGTGAGAATTATCAGGTCTAAAGTTTGTGGAACCAGGATTACTGGGTCTGGAATTAGCAGAACCAATAATTCTGGACCAGGAGACACTGGTCTACTCATGGTGACAAGTATTGGAATTCCACCTGGAGTTAACACTCTGGGTGGCATTCAACCATTCATAATTCGGGTATGAGCTAGATTCCTGAACTAATTAGTAAAGAGCCTTAATGACCAGGCCAACTTATGTTGCTCAATTGTATATTTGGATTTAGCTTTGAAATATTGTGTTGCATTGTTTATAAACTTTCACTTATTCTCTTGTGCACTTGAGCACTTAGTCCTCTTCTCTATAATATTGATTAACATAAATATGTGAGACAAAACATAGTGTCATTAGACAGCTTTGTTTGAACCAATATGGTGGATTGACCTATTCAGCACGCACCTGGTATATCCCTCCATTAGACTTCTCAACTCTTAGGTGTAACTTCTCTCCCAATATTGGGGCTCACTTTGGACTCCAACACAATCCCACCTAATTTGGCCGCCACACCTCTCCAAGTGGTAATCAAAGAGAAGAGTATAGTTTTTCAGGAGGAGCTGCATACCTCATTTAAGGGTACATCCCCCAGTGACTCAGCTGAGCATATATGATAACATTTCGGATTCATGAAGATGAAAGACCTGCCTACACTGGGTAAATGCTTTGATATGGCTTTATATAATATGTCTGAAATAAGCCTACAATCTCTTAGTGAAGAGAAAGTCATGTTTAAAGTGGTTTGATGTGTATGGGGAAGGAAAGGAAGTGAGTAGACCTGTGACTGATAAATTGTCCCAGATAGTTAATACCATGTTCACCAGTGTACTAAGATAAGCATTTAAAGGACCCAAATCCTCCTGTAACTAAAATGTATTCAAAAGGCACCTCATCATCAATGAATGCCCTCGCTGTATGTGTCCATATCTTGTCTTCGTCTTCTTTGGTCTATATTATTGGCATAAACATCAAGGTATCCTAGAGGTGGGATACATTGCATTACAAATTTTTTATTGATCTTTGTAGGGCCTCAGAAAGTCCATACTTGATCCACAATGCCTGAAAAAGGTACACAACTCCTGGGAGGACATACATCTTTACTGCATCGAATCTGAGCAGCCAACAGATAAATATAGGAGATCGTCTTCTCAAGTATCTACGAACTTCATTGAGAAAAGGTGTGAAATGATCCTGATATATATTGGCAATATGCGGTGTAATCGTAATGAGGTATTTAAAATGTGGGGACCCCATTGAAACTGGTGTCTGTTCTTTTGGATTGTCAATTTTTCATTAGTGAGAGTCAAATTCAAAGTTTCAGAATTCCTTTCATTAATTTCTAAAACCAGCCTCCTCGAATTTGTTCAACTCCCTTACAGCAACCTCAAGCAAGCATCCTGGTCTGCCAGTAAAAGGTGATGTCATTTGCAAAGAGAGCAGATTTGGCACCTATGTACTGAATGTTATGCTTTGAATGTCATCAACTTGACACATAAAGGATACAAGCGGTTCAATCCTGAGAGCAAACAGGAAAGTGGGCACCCATATCATGTCCCCCTGTGTTGGGATAGCGGTTTTGATATCAGTGCATTAAGTACCAATCTCACTTTGGGGCTCTTGTAACTGGCTTTGGTAATCAATAAGAATGTGGGTCCTAGACCAAGGTTCCTTAGTACTAGGGGCAAAAATGACTAGTCCCCCCAGTTTAAATCTTTCTCAGTGTATAGTAAGATTAGCATTGCTCAATCGCTCGTTGTGTCACTTTCTAAACGAGATGGACTATACTTTCCACGTTATTGTTCATTTGTCATTCCTTGATAAACTGCGACTTGTATGGATGGGCCAAGCCTGGGAGTAAGTTGTAAAGCCTGCAAAACCCAGAACTTTTGGGTTACAGTTGACGTCTACATTGAGGAGAGCAATTGATCGATAGGAGGCACATCTCTGGGGATTTTTCTGAGTTTTCAATCTCACCTTGATACCAACTTCACACACGGGACGTGTGACAGTACCGGCCTTCGCAAAATAATAATGTAGCTCAACCAGTTTAGGGACAAACATGGGAGCAAATGTACTATGGAAACTCCCTATGTTACTGCCTGGAGCTTTGCCAGTTTTCACAGAGCATATGGCCCGTCTTGACTACCCCATTAGTTATTGGTGCCTCTGGTAGCTCAAACTGCATTTGTGTTTTTCTAGCCAGATCTGAATTTTCTATGTAATTCCATTGATTTGCCCCAGAATATATGTCTGCCAAGGACAGGGAAATGTAAAGTTTCCTGAATCCTTCCAGTTTTCCATCTTCCCCTGTGAGCACTTCCTGTGTCAGAAAATATTTCACGTATGTACAATATTTCTACTGTCTCAGTTAATGGACAGACCAATTCTTTCCTGACCTTAGTACTTATCTCATAGGAGTGCTTTGTGAGGTTCAGTATTGTAATCTCAGCCATGTCCGCCACTATCGTTTTCAGCTGACCTGTAGGCGATGTTAGTTTCAGCAATAATGTCAGGGAGGTGACTGTTTGTATGTACAAGCCATCTCTTTGAACTCTAATTCCAAGTTTTTTGTTGCAATGTTTGAAAACTGTCTAAGGCTGCCCCTCCTGGTAATCAATTTGCTGCAAAGGAATGCTTTGAATGTGTCCCATCCTTGGGTTGTGGACATCTCCATCCCCTTGTTAAGTTCAAAATATTGTCTCATTTAAGTTGCTGTTTCTGGCCTGCAAATTGAGTCTCTCAAAAAAGAGAGATGAGTGAGCACACTACTGACTACATTTCCATCATTGCGTTCCACAATAAATGGACAGGGAGACAGATGCATGGTCTGAAATCGTTATCACACCCATGTCAGGATTTTGAACTTTGGGGCAGTGGCGTTGCTTGACAGAATGAACAGTCCAGGAGTGTGTTCTATGAACATATGAAAACTGTTTTGATTCCCTCACCTCCATGTTTTGTTCTTGCCACACATCTGTTAACCCCATGGAATGAAGAGTATTTTTAGGCTTTTTGAAGATGGCCTTAGCCACTCCCTTCCAATGACTGATCTGTCAAACTTCTCATCTCATACTGTGCTGCAATCTCCTGTGGTTACTATCGCCTAACCTCAGGAGATCTCACAGCTGCAGGAGGAAGTCAACGAAGAAACTGTCCTGTCATCAAGGAGGCTCTGTAACATCAAAATTCTTCATTCACTGCCTTTTATACCATCTACATTCTAGAGTTATGGCTCTTTGTGAATAAAGATGGCCACTCTAATATGTTTTTGCCTGCAAATGAGTACAGTGCCCTGGGATAGTTTCTGTAACTTCATTCTGTACTGGTCTGTTTGGGTAACAAGTGTCTCCTGTAGGCATAAGATTTCCAACTGGGTCTCCGACTGAAATTGCCAGACTGACTGTCTTTTTATGGAAAGTTAAGGCCCTTTGCATTCAATTTGGATCATTTACAGTCCCATATATGTGTTCACCTCAGAAATTCCTTGTGGGTGGCAGCTCAATCATGGAGGCTTTTAAGCATAAGATATTGCAGAAGTTGCAATGTAGTTTTTCATTACACACCTATTTTTTAAGTTGGAGTGCAATGTGTAGCCCCAATAAAAATGTTAACAACCCCAACAAGATATCCAACAAATATTGAGATCAAAGTTTACAATCCTCAGAGAAAGGAACCCCCAACTTTCTGGTTAGAGTAATTCCCTCTGAATCAATTCTTCTGGAGTGAACAATCTCTGACCATGTGGGCAAAATTCTGAAGATAACCTACCCAGCATCTCTCTGTCCCACTCTACCACATGTATTAATACTGCTGCAACCAATTGAGTAGCAAATAGATCTGCTGATGAATATGTATAATGCTCTTCCTCTCCCCATGTGCTTACATTCTATGACCATTGTGCAGCAAAAATGAAGCTCCATGCATAGGTTAAAATAATGCAGCAATCAAGTTTGGCATGGAGCCAGGAGACTGGTTGCCAACCCTAAAAACATCATTTGAAACCAACCTGTTGGGTCAAATCCAGTTGGAGTCCAGTCCCACAGGGTCCCTAGGTGCCCAATGAGAGGAATGTTGAGCTCCAACCATTCACTCACTACACCAAGACGACTATGGAAATGATAGTAGCGATATTCTCTTCAGTGTTCTTCACCTACATCAGATTCACTGCAACCAGAGAACAAGAGAGGGTAATTAACTTGGGTTGTGTTTCAACCATCCACAGCAAAGAGTGGCACTAATTTCTCTAAGAGCAAAGCATTCCAATGTGTAGTCCCTGGAGCTACTGCTTTTTCCTTACATCTTCTTTGAGCTTGGGTCATGAGTCAGGTTTGTATGGTCCCCTAGCTCTCAATAGGTGTGTCTGATCGATTTCTGTCTGGTTGTTTCCCCTTCCTGAATCTCGATGCATAAGAAGAAAGCTTCCACTGCATGATTTGTGAATTGAAACGTTTTTTTATCCTTCTCAAACATCATTCCAATAGGGTCCACTAATAATGGACGCTGCTGCTGTTCAATATGTCTGTAATTAGCTTGAAAGGCATTGTTCTTTGTAGTGTGTCCAACAAGATATCCTACCCCAGCTGACAGGAAAAGTCTTGCAATGGGACTTGACCTTTGTCCCTTCCCAATTTCATGATATAATGGAGATATAATGGAGCTTGGTTACGTCGTCTCTTAGCCTCTAGTCATGTACTGGTGTCATTAAACCAACTCCATGGGTTCTATCCAATTTTACCACTTCATTTGCTGAACCCAGAAGAGAACATGCTCACTACAAATGCTTCATGATCTGGAACTAGTAACTCACCCTTCATAGTAGCTTGGATCAGTTCATTTTGATAAAGTCTGGTTTACAGTCTAGCCTCAACACCACATCCAAAAGTGTAGGCTACAAATCTCATAGGCTTCTGGATCATCCATCATCAGTCTCAATGTGCACTAATTGGGCTGACACTTACACATGAATCTCCTACCTGTGGTGACATTGTTCTTCTCTCCCAGCAATCTCCCTTTACTCCTGGCAGTTTTGTAGCATGGGGACTGGAGGAGGCTTCATCTCCAGTGGCTTCAGAAGGAGTGCAACATTGGGCAGCCAACCATCTTTTGCCTAGACGTGTCTCAGAGGTTTGATCCATCTTGGAGCCATGCTGCTCTAGATAGGGGGCCTCATGCTCTTCACTTCAGATAATTCATCGTCTGTCGTCCTACAACTCACTCAGAAAATCAGTCTATGTGGGTTCGGTTAACACTTCACCTGCAACCTTTCGCTACCAATGGGAGATACACTGGAGTGGTGGGTTCATATGAGAAGAAATGTAAACCTGGTGATTTTTGTGGGGGTTCTGTTGAGAATAAAGATGTCAGAACTTTAAATTTGGTATGCAGCATAAATTATTGTATAAGCGGCTAATGGTGATCACTTGCTGCACTAATGTAGAAGTGTGAAGCCATCATGAACTATCACATAGTGGACATCAGAAATACTTGTTGATCCGGTCATCCATTTTATCCAATATCCCAGCAGTTCTGGCATCCAACCATTGTAGTCCCTGTAGATCCTGACATGTTTGCCTTCCACACCCTCTCCTGGCTTGGGCACACATTTATTTTTCCTGTACTTTATCATGCGGAGATCTCCACCCCAACTGCGAAATCTCTGTATGGTAACATATAGGGAAAATTAAACAAATGTATTTAACTCAAAACTTAATATTAACAATATCTTAATGCTAACTATTATTGTAGTTTCATTTTATATATTCACGCTAAATGTATAAATAAACTTCCACCTAAAGAAATAAATAATCTGTTTTCATAATTATTAAAAGTGATGTATGGAATTAATTAAAATTAATGTATTTTTTAATAAAATGTAGTGCTATATTATTTATTTAAATAAAAAATTGTTTTTAAAAATATTTTATAATTAAATATGTACAGTTGTTATACATGTTTTAACTTTTATTTATATATTTAGTTATATTTTTAACAATTTTAAATAATTTAGTTTAATTTAACATTATTTCTGGTATAGTTTTAAGCTAAATACCTAGCTTTATTATTTTTTATGGGAGGGTCTTGCTGTGCATGGTTGCCCATGTGTAATGCTGGACTTGCTACTGGGTTTTTTTGTAGTAACTTACACTCAGAGTTTGTGAATACCGAAAAGTAGTAAACTTACTCGAAAGTGTAAACTTCCTCAAAATTGTAAGTTACATTTGTGAATCATGCCCATGGTGTATGCTGGTTGTCCAAAACACCTGATACCCAGAGCCATCAACTTAGCTGCAGCCTATAGAATTTTCTTTGTGTACAGATCGTACATTAATTCATGTGGTAAAATCTAATGAATAAAAGATGCAAAAGAAACAATTAATGGACGGAATGCTGGCAATGAAAACATTCACTCCCAGTCAGAAGGATCTGGGTTTAATCCATCATTCTTTTGCTCACCACACCACCCCAGTTTGGACCCAGCCATATGCAAATCAGTCTTGACTCTGTTCCTTATGGGAACAGTCCAGCCCGAACTGCCAAGCCAGGTCCTCCCTGGACCAGAAACAAGCATCCTAGGACCGGTTTCAGGGCATCACCCTTCATCAGCCAGGCTAGCTTGAATCAAGTGGTGTAGTGAGCAAGGGACCCACGTCTGGGCATACCCTTCCCACTTAGGGCAACATATGCATAAGAAACAATTAATGGACGAAATGCTGGACAATGCAAACATTCACCCTCAGTCACAAGGATCTGTGTTTAATTCATCATTCTTTTGCTCACCACACCACCCCAGTTTGGACCCAGCCATATGCAAATCAGTCTTGACCCTGTTCCTTACGGGAACAGTCCAGCCCGAACTGCCAAGCCAGGTCCTCCCTGGACCGGAAACAAGCCTCCTGGGACCGGTTTCAGGGCATCACCCTTCATCAGCCAGGTTGGCTTGAATCCAGTGGTGTAGTGAGCACGGGACCCACCTGGCTGATGAAGGGTGATGCCCTGAAACCGGTCCCAGGATGCTCAAGGTCAAGGCATCAAAATGTTGTCTTGAAATTGACCCATTCTGGCAATGTGAGAAGGTGTGGTATTTGGGCCTCCACTCAGCAGCAATCCTAGGTGTCCTACCAAATGCTGACATTTCTGAAAACTATACACCCATTTGAGTCAATGTTTCCTTAACCAGAGTCCCTGAAAACCTCACATTTGACCTAAATTCATGGATTTACCTTACATTGCACAGACAGGGGGTCCATACCAGATATATTCCCATCTGAAGGGGTCAAAAAGTCTGCCAAACCATCAGGGAAAGAAATGAGAAACATAATGTGGTGCGGGACTTGCCCATAATGGCACAGCACTGCAGCCCCCATCCCCAGTCACTAGAATGTCTTTCTGCCCCCCAGGTGAGGCAGACTGGGTGGGTGGGTTAACCACCTTCTGCTGACACAATTTTTAAATTACACCCACAAATATTTCTTCTCACTTTTCATGGAGATTGCTAAAGTGTTTGGGCTTTAGGCTCCAAGGGGCAGGAAGACTGTTGGGAATCTCTGGGTAAGGGGTTTTGGCTCAATAACAAGCTATACCAGCCACCATTCCATTTAATTTATTTTAAAAACTCTCCAGGGTTGGAGTGGGCTTTCTGACCCCCTTCAAGCTGTGCAGAAAGACTGTTGGTTTGTTTTTTTCAGTGGGGAATATGGCCATATGTAAATATGGGCTGGCCCACCCCATTTTCTTAATGTTAAAATTGACCCCTACATCCAGTGGGATTGTGGTCACCCATAGAGTTGACAGATTGGGTGTATATTTCTCAAGTTGGCCCCAGGAGTGGCATAAGGACTACTTGGGCTTAAAGGATGAGGAGTGAGTCCCAATTCCTGGATGGGCCAGCTCCTTCAATTTTTTTAATTTATCAAAACAGCACTGTTGTCTAGAGGGCTTTCTCTCCCATTAGTGATGGCAGGATGGAGGTAAACAAACCAACCTTCCCCCGAGGGGCAGAATTACTGCTGCGGCCTTTAGAGGTTGGGGTATGGCCTGATGCCATTATAACTCAGCACTATTTGTTCTTTTTTTTTTAATGGCTTCTAGTGGACTTTCTGGCCTCTGGGGACAGATTTAGAGTACACCAACAATTTTGCCACCCCTGGGCAGTCAGAAAGACTGTTAGGGCCTTTAGGATTGGAGGTACGGCCAGATGCCACTCCATTCAAGTCCTTAGTTCCTAGTGGGCTTCTTGTCTCCCTTGGGAAGGACATATTAAGGATAAACCTCCAACTCTTCCCCTCTGGGGGGTGCAAAAAGTCTGTTAGTACATTTAGAGTGGTAGCACAGGTAGATGCATCGATGGGCCAGTCTCCACCCCATTTATTTTTATAATCATGAAATGCTCTGATGTCTAGTGGGCTTTCTCCCCTCCTCAGGGAAAGCAGATTGAAGATAAACAGCCAGTCTTTCTCCCGGGGACGAAAGACTGTTAGACCCTTAAGGGGTGGGAGTACGGCCTGAAACAGTAGGGGCTGGTCCCCATCACATTCTTTTTAAAAAAAAAAAACCTTAACATCTAGTGGACTTTCTGCCACCCTGGGAATAGGCGGATTGGTGGTAAACACATAACATGCCCCTAGGGCATTCTAAAGACTGTTGGAGGCTTAAGGGGATGAGGTAAGGTCTGAGGCCTGGAGAGGACTTCCCCCATTCCATTTCTTTTTTATAAATATAAAAATCCCTGATGACTAGTGGATTTGGTGTCCCCTGACCTCCAGGGAGGTAGATTTTGGTAAGTCCCTTATCTGGTCCCAGTGATGGCAGAAATATTGGGGCTTATTTACAAGCCCCTTGCGCCACCAGTACGTCACTTTTCCCATGTTAAAAATGACACAAAAGTGGCACAAGGGGCTTGTAAATAAGCCCCATTGTTGGGGCCTTTAGTCCAGACCTACTGCTTTTTTTATTACCCAGGTGTCTAATGGGCTTATTGTCTCCCTAGGGGCATATTGGAAGTAAACAACAAACTGTTGACCCCGGGAGGGTGTGAGAAAGGCAGTAGTGGTCCTTGGTGGGTGTAGCAATTGCCCGTGCATGGTGGGTGGCCTCTCCCACATTTCAATTACCTGGTGGTCTAGGGAGTGGATCATTCCTCAAAGGCTCACCCTCTTGCAGTGATGCCCGAGCAGGAATCCACTAAGGAGACCACTAGCAAGGCTCCAATGGTGAACGGTACAAGAGGTGCTGAGATATGCCCCTCAGCACTGATCACAGTGAAAACAGCTGAAGCCTTAAGGCTCCAGCTGCTTTCACTTTCTGTCTCTGTGACCTCAATGTGCATGATGTTCTACTCATCACAGTGACTGACAGTCTTGGGCTGCGGGGAAAGCTCTTCCATTGCAGCGTGAGATTTCTTAAAAAAAAACAGAAAATCCTTCCAATGAGTGCACAAGTTGGATTTTCTGTGTACAGTGGAGGACGCAACGTTCAGGTCGTCTGCACTGGTTAGGTACTGTGGAGGATGTAAATGACTTGTCCTCCACCCTGATGGGATTATTGGTCAAAATGCTGCAACTTTAAGAAATATGAATTTGAGGGACCTTGTAATTTCTTGCAAATTCACTTTTACAGTACCACAATACTATTCAACACTGCATTTGTATTATCTTTGTTTTCTGCATAAACCTGTTATATGACTCATTCTGACAACCTTACTTCCTCCATGTGAGCAGATGATGTATAAACCTAATTGTAGCGTCTTACAAGGTTTTATGATGAAACTCTTTTTGGTTCCTACCGGACTCCATAGAGCTGTGACATAGGTGTTAGAGCGGAATGCAATGAAAGCTTGGCTTAGAATGTTGAGTTCTCAGTTACACATAGAAGAATAAAAACGTGTAATACTAAGCTCATTGTGTGGTGTAGTCATTAGCGGGTACCCAGGATGGGGTGGACGCTCCAACTGGTGACGATATAGGGGATAAGTAACCCGAAGAACGACCATGCTCTCCCAGAGAGTTTGCCATGGTCCAGGCAGACTGCTTGTGCATGCCACTTGTGTCGCTGTCGAAATACAAAATCAACGCCTCATGCATGTAGAGTCAAATCGAAGCTCCAGTCGCTGTGAAGCAGTTGAAAATTACAAAAACAGTGCAAAGTATATGCATGTCGCTGGCAGAGAAACTGTTGGTCAGGTCAGACATGAAGGTATTGCGCTGCCATGCAGGATAAAGTTGTACATTATATGGAGTGTTAACGCTGAAGGCGGGTTCAACCAGGTTCATGAAACACAGCCGTTGATAATCAAAACCAAAATATTGGCGATAGATGGACTATGTGGATAGAGACATTTGAAGATTTCATTAATACACTTGAAGAGACTGATAACAAAAAGATTATCAAGTATCTCAAAAATTTTGCTAGTGATGGTGTGAAAGAGGTCATAAAGAAAATGCCGCAAACTAATGAAGATATCACATACCATCAGATTAAAGAAACATTGAATCTCAAGTTTATCCATTGCCTAACATTGATTACAGGCGACACAATTTCAGTCAAGAATGCCAAAACGTTGGTAAAACCACTGATGAATTTGTGGAGAGACTTGATACACTCATGAAACACTGTAAGTTCAATTAAATAAATAATGAAGAAGCTATGCTTCTTAGAGTTATAAATGGATGCTTGACAGATTCACTCAGATAACGAATGATGAGAGAAACGCTTAGGGCCCAATTCACAAAGGTAAACTTAGGCCAAAAGTCTAAGTTCACCACTTTCAGTATTCACAAAGGTAAGTTATGAGTAGTATCTTTATGCCCGCACTTGGGGCGGAATTCCGCCCTCAGTGCGGAGATTCCACTCTGCTCCCAGAGTGCAATCTCCAACCCTGGAATGGAATCTCCACACTCAAGGGGAATCTCCAGCCCAGTGTGGAGATTCCACTCCGGGGTTGGAGATTCCACTTTGGGTGCAGATTGGAACAGTGGCGTAGCTAGGGACTCTGCCGCCGCCGAGCGCTGAAGAGCGGGGGGGGGGTGCTGGCGATTAATTTAGCCGCCGCACCCAAAACTCGTGCTACGCCAGTGGATTGGAATCTCCACACTGAGGGCGGAGATTGCGCCCCAAGTGCGGAGATTCTGCCCCGAGTGCGGAGATTCCACTCGAGTGCAGATGTAAAAATACAAATCGTAATTTACCTTTGTGGATACTGAAATTCGTCAACTTAGACTTTTGATCTAAGTCTACCTTTGTGAATCAGGCCCTTAGTCTGGAGCAAGTGTTGATGGCTGCCAGAGCTGAAGAGCGTGCTGAAAGTCAAGCTGCTGATATGGAGGCTGAGTGAATCAGTCATGAGCTTAAAAAGTAAGCCAAAGCAAATGACAGAAGGACACAAAGTGATGTGTACACGTGAAAAGAAGTCATGTTTTAGATGTGGATTTTCATTTCTACATGAAGGTATATGTCCTGCCATTTGACAGATACGTAAAGGATGTGGGATAGACAGCCCTTTTTTTTGTTGTTTTTTTTTTGACAGCATGTAAAGCGAAGGAAAAAGTAAGGACGTCACAGCGCGAAGACAAAATGGCTGCCAGAACCTTCCAGAAGCAATGTTCAATGCATGCCCACAAGGCTTAGTGGCAACATCAGTTGAAGCAAATCGACACTGAATGAAGTTGATCATCATCTAAATCATCGTAAAATTGTTCATCTGCCTCAAAAACAAGTGAAAGCGTAGAAGATGTTTGTGCCATGTCGATGGTTACCTAAGAGAAACTTACGCATGTTAGGCTTGTCGCATGTTAGAAAAAATGTCAATCACATACAAATTGACATGGTATAGCACCAAAGCCATACAAACATTGTCCAAAGAATACATTGAAAATAAATATATGTTCAACACCTTTTATCAATGACAGTAGTGTCTCAATAAACATAATGCCCGAAGAGAAGTATAATGATCTGTCTCCATTTCCACGACTCACGCCATCGAAAACAAAAGTGTATACATGACCTGCATTGACTCCCATAAAAAGTCAAGGTTCGTTTGTCATGACGATGAAACACAAGAAAACAAAGGTGCAAGCACTCATCCATGTGCTTCAAGGTACAGAGTCAAGTGCCTATCTACTCAGTTTCAGCACAGCTGCTGATATGGGACTGATTTCCGTGAATTACAATATGAATGCTCATCATGAAGTTGTAGTCAATTCCCTTCATTTTTTCATGGGTTGGGAAAGCTTAAGATGATGAATGTCAAGTTACATATTAACAAAGATGTCCGTCGTGTTGCTCAGAGATATAGATAAATTGATTTCCACTTAAAAGAAGCTGTTGGAAAACAACTTGAATTGTTACTCAAGCATGACATTATTGAGTGTTCTACTGGTCCAACACCATGGGTTTCTCCCATAGTGGTAGTGCCCAAAAAGGACAGTGAAGGAAGTATACGCAAATGCGTTGACATACGTCAGGCAAACAAGGCAATTGAAAGAGAATGACATCCAGGTCCACATATTGCTGACATGATAATCCTGCTACATGGTGCAAAACTATTCTCTCATCTTGATTTAAGCAAAGGTTATCATCAGTTGGAATTCGAAAAAGATTTCAGAAACATTATGACATTTTCTATTTATGTTGGTCTGTTTCATTACAAGAGTCTCAGTTTTGGTGTGTCATTGGCTGCAGAATGTTTCCAAGACATCATTCGACGTATCATACCATACAACCTGATTGCATTCAATTATATCAATGACATATTGTTTTTCGGAACTACACAGAAGGATAAGATAGAATAAAATGTATAGAGCGCACTAAAACCCACAGGTGTCAAAGCGCTATAGCGGAACAAAGGAGTCAGCAGAAGCAGAGCGGCAAAGAAAGGGGTACTAAGATGAGAAGAGCCAGGTTTTCAGATATTTTTTAAAGGACACGAAAGAGTCCACATCTGAAATATAAGAAGGTAGATCATGCCATAGTTTGGCGGCTGCTATCGAAAAGAATCGTCCACCCCATCTTGTCTTCAGAAATCTGGGGATCCTAATTGTTTGCAAAAAGAGGATCTCAGTATCCTCCCCGGAATGTACCATTGAAAAAGAGCATTCATTTGAGAGGGGCCCTTATGATGAAGGGCCTTAAAAACTAGGCACAAAGCCTTAAAAGAAATCCGTTTTCTGACAGGAAGCCAATGAAGGAAACACTACCCCTCCCTAACCGAATGCCGCTTGGGAGTGTTCTGAATGAGGTGAGCTGCCACATTTTGTACAACCTGAAGTTTGTTCAAGGAGTAACTATTAATGTTCAGGTACAAAGCATGGCAGTAGTCCAGCCATGAGGTTACCAGGTCAATGATGACTGACTGGTGCAATTCTGATGGAATTTAGGTGATGATCTTTTTCAGGGTACTAATGATGTAGAAACAGGTGCTGATAGTGCAACTGACCTGTGCATCAAAACGCAAAGAGCCATCAAAGATGAGCCTGAGATTTTTGCTGACCTGACAGGGGTGGGGAGAGGTCTGGGGAGAGGTCCACAGACATCTGGCCACCAGGTGCTTGAACAAATGGAGTTATGAGAACCACACACAAGCACTTCAGTCTTATCTGCATTAATCTTCAGGGAGTTGTCCTTCATCCAGCAGATAATTGCTAGACATGCACTGGTTGAACTTCCCATGCACCAGCTGCAGGTCCTTGGAAATAGAAATTATAATTTGCGTGTTGTCTGCATACAACAGCACTTGAAATCCAAATGAACGCACAAGGTCAGCCAAAGGGGCCACATAGAGATTGAAACGGGTAGGACTGTCCCACTGACCCCCCACTTGCTGCAGACGCTGGACCATCCATGCCGGCGAGACAGTCTCGATTGCTGGCGAGAGGTCAAGCATTACCAAGATAGCCTCTCCACCCTGATTGACCTGGACTCGGATGCTCTATATGGCCACAATGAGGGCAGTTTTTGTGCTGTAACCATCATGAAACCCATTTTGAGAAAGATTGAAAATCCCCAGGGTATCAATAAATTTCATCAGATCCTGATTGATAAATTTTTCCAAGATTTTAGCAGGAGCTGGTAATAAGGAGATAGGGTGGATATTTTTCATATCTTGGGGATCGGCGTTAGCTTTCTTAAGGAGCGGCATGAAAATCGCTTCCTTCCAACTGCCAGGATAAATTCCAGATTGGAGCGTACAGTTGAACACCTTGTGTAAAAATTTGGCAATAGGTTCTGGAGCAAGTTGAAGTATGGAATGCATGCACGGGTCTGAGGGAGCTCCTGATTTTAAACTCGCAGTATGTTCTTGATTTGCTTAGCAGAAATCTGGGGGAAGGCAGCAAAAAGATTCTCAGTAGGAAAGTGAGCAGGTTTATCAAAAGAGATTTCATCTACAACAGGAGGGTTAAGTTCCCAGAGGATGTTGAGAACTTTATCTTGAAAGTAGACTGCAACTTTATGGCAAAATTCTTGCGTGGAATTAAGCGCCCATTGCGTAGGAGGCTTTGATAACTCCTTTACTACTTTAAACAGCAGCTTGGAGGAGTTATTAGTTGATCTTATTTTCTCTGTAAAAAAGCATGCCTTAGCCTGTATTATGGCCTGTTTATAATTCTGGAGAAGTGCTTTATGTTTCTCTTTTTCACTGGAGCATGGGATTACCCTCCACTTCCGCTCTTGTCTATGGTATTCCTGCAGAAGGTTTACTTCTATTGATAACCTTGAAGACCAGCTAACCACAACCCTCGCCCTGAGCCCACCCGCCGAACCCTCCGACCCCGACACCGCCGCCCGCAACCTCAGACAGTGGATCGACGACTGCGCCAACACCCTCGCCCCGCTCAAGAATCCGCCCAACAGCCACACCAGCAAGAAAGCCACCTGGTTCACCGAAGACCTCCAGGCCTCCAAACGAACATGCCGAAAACTGGAGAAGATCTGGCTCCACGAACGGACAGCGGACAGCTACGCCGCCCACAAGAGCGCCACCCGCAGTCACCATCACCTCATCAGATCCGCCAAAAGGGCCTCACTCAAAGACCGCCTAGACAACAACGCACACAACAGCAAAGAGCTCTTCAACATCGTGAAGGAACTCTCCAACCCCAGCTCCAACACCAACGACATCCAGCCGTCGCGAGACCTGTGCGACTCACTGGCCACCTTCTTCCACCGCAAAATCGCCGACATCCACGACAGCTTCAACACCACGACTGCCCCGGCAACCACCGAGACCACTGCCCCCACAACCACCAACCGCCTGCTCTCCTGGACCAACATCAACGACGAGGACACCAGCGAGATCATGAACACCATCCACTCCGGTTCACCGCTAGACCCGTGCCCTCACCACATCTTCAACAAAGCCAGTACAGCCATCGCGCCCCATCTCCGGAAAATAATCAACATCTCCTTCGAGACAGCAACCTTCCTAGAAAGCTGGAAGCACGCCGAGATCACCGCCTTACTCAAGAAACCCAAGGCAGACCCCAAGGACCTCAAGAACTTCCGACCCATCTCTCTGCTCCCATTCCCCGCGAAGGTCACCGAGAAAATCGTCAACAAACAACTGACCCGCTACCTCGAGGAGAACAACATCCTGGACCCTTCCCAGTCCGGCTTCCGCAGCAACCACAGCACCGAAACCGCCCTCATCGCCGCCACCGATGACATCATGACTCTGCTAGACAACGGAGAAACAGCAGCCCTCATTCTCCTGGACCTATCAGCCGCCTTCGACACGGTCTGCCACTACACACTACGAACATGCCTTCACGACGCCGGGATCCAAGAGAAGGCCCTGGACTGGACCACATCCTTCCTTTCCGGCAGAACACAAAGCGTCCGCCTCGCCCCCTTCCGATCCAAGGCCACCAAGATCATCTGCGGCGTACCCCAAGGCTCCTCCCTCAGCCCAACGCTGTTCAACATCTACATGGCACCCTCGCCCACGTCGCCCGACAGCACAACCTCAACATCATCTCCTACGCCGACGACACCCAGCTGATCCTCTCCCTCACCAAAGACCCTCACACCGCCAAAGCCCACCTCCACGAAGGAATGAAGGCCGTCGCCGAATGGATGAGGACCAGCCGCCTGAAGCTGAACTCGGACAAGACGGAGGTCCTCATCCTTGGTTCCAACCCTTCAGCCTGGGACGACTCCTGGTGGCCAACATCACTGGGAACAGCCCCGCCACCCACCGACCACGTACGCAACCTAGGGGTCATCCTCGACCCCACCCTCTCCATGACTAAGCAGGTCAACGCCGTTTCCTCATCCTGCTTCAACATCCTCCGAATGCTCCGCAGGATCTTCAAGAGGATCCCCACCGAAACAAGAAAAACAGTCACCCAGGCCCTCGTCACCAGCAGGCTGGACTACAGAAACGCCCTCTACGCAGGAACGATGGCTAAGCTCCTGAGACGGCTGCAACGCATCCAGAACGCCTCTGCACGTCTTATCCTCGACATCCCCGACGCAGCCACATCACACCCCACCTGAGAGACCTGCACTGGCTCCCTGTCAACAAGAGGATAACCTTCAAGCTCCTCACCCACGCACACAAAGCACTCCACAACTCCGGACCAGCCTACCTCAACAGACGACTCAGCTTCTACACCCCCACCCGCCAGCTCCGCTCGACCAGCCTCGCCCTCGCCACAGTCCCCCGCATCCGGAAACGACCGCCGGCGGCAGATCCTTCTCCCACCTCGCCGCCAAGACCTGGAACACCCTCCCCACCAACCTCCGACAGACCCAAGACCTACTGGCCTTCAGAAGACTCCTCAAGACCTGGCTCTTCGATCAGTAGCAGCACCACCCCCTCTTCCCCCAGCGCCTTGAGACCCTCGCGGGTATGTAGTGCGCTTTATAAGTGACATGATTGAACCTTGGTTTTATAGGGGGCAGCAATGTCCAGGGCAGCAATAAACCAGTCACGGAAACCTTCCGCAGATAAGGAGAAGGAACTGTCAGCATCAATGAGTAAGAGCCTTCTGTGAATACCAAAATGAGTAAGTTACTCAAAATGAGTAAGTAAGTGCCTTCTGTGAATACCAAAATGAGTAAGTGCCTTCTGTGAATACCAAAATGAGTAAGTGCCTTCTGTGAATACCAAAATGGTAGTAAGTTTAGGATTTTGTCTTAAGTTAGTTCTGTGAATCGGGCCCTTGGATGTAAATACATTTCAATAGCAAAGTATAGAGGTACAGAAAAATTAATACAGAGCCAAGTTTACGAATATAAGTAATTCGGCCCAAAAGACAGATGATTATAAATTCCAAAATCACAACGCAACACAGAATAGATGCGATATTCAGTTCTCGCCTCATTGAAAGAAATCAAAATCTTTCCCTACACTACTCTACATGAGGGCCCTTCCTGTCTCTCTTCTATCATTCCCCAACGGTGTCAGCACGTGTCGACTTCCTAAGAAGTACTCACGTCAAATGGGTCATTTTAGCTTATGGCTATGGAGCTTGCTCTAAGATGCTCCTTCTCCTCCGAAAGCTAGCAGAAGTCTGGTGTCGCTGTCCCTGCGCATCATACAAAAGATGGGATTCAACCCACAATACGTCATTCTTCTTAAAACTTTCCATTGCACCTCTATGCAGTAGCTCTTTTTTCATGACACAAATTTAATTAATGATATCTTCTTTCCAGTGGCCTTGGACTTCAGACAGACCAGATACGCAAGCCATTCTCCCTTCTCGCTTCCCAGCCATCTTCAAAGACATTCCGGGTCTCTCCTTAACTCTGAAAATAACGATGTGTTTCTTTCACCTGCAGAAGGATGAGAACATTCTAATTTCGAACACAACAGCATTTAATTATTTATTTCTCAAGAGCAAGGAGAATCGAAACTTATGACTTTGGGCCTATAATTCAGGCAACTTAAACTAACCACAATTACGGTGTATAGAAATAATATCGTCCTGCACATTATGCATGAAGGAATCGTAATACATACAAAGTTCTACTTAAATGCGTTCACTAGTTTTTAACATCAAATGATTCAAATAAATGTTTCTTAATAGTCGTAAAACACTGCAAACAATACAAATACATGAGAGTACGTTTAAACCATGAGTATAGTGCACTCATACAAAATAGAGTGCTCAGCGCTCTATCAGCATGAAGGCGGTTTATATGTGGGTGTACCGTAGGAGATCAGCACAAGCACCCATAGTACTTGACACAAAGGCCGATCCAGAAAGTTTGGCAGACTGGACTATGCCTCAAAAAATAACAACTCTTAAAAAGGGATCTAACTTAGAGAAATGTTTTCATTTCTCTCAACATTCAATGAGTTGCATCTGTTCTGCACCGCACAGCATACATCCAATGTGTGGAATGATTCAGAATCGAGACACAGGATTTTGTACAGGAAGTGTATGCTTCTGGTACAAATCCTATGCTAGGCATCCCGGTCACACCTCTTGAACATGGTGCAAAAATTGTGCATGGCTTGGTGCTAGGCAGCCAGTTTATGCACCAGCATAGGGAATGAGAGCAGCAGCAGGTTATTTTAATTAAATATGGTTCTGCACTGCTTTCTCCCCTTGCCCAGTGCAGCGGCTTTGGCTACTACTCTGTGTAGCACAAAAGAAAAATAAATCTTCCCCTAGATGATCATTAGAACTCTGTGGCAAAGCTGCAGTAGAACTTTCAGTAATCTGCTGACGGTCTGCTGCTGCTGTTAGAAGTACATTTTACTCAGCATGGCATATTTTTTAATCATGATTGAGAAATATATTTGTGAATTTATAGAAAATGTGCCATTATTTTAGCTTTCTGGAGCACTAACCATGATTTTCATGAGAATATCCTTACTGAAAAATGTTTTCTGTCAAAGATGGTTCATTAGATCTCAGCAGAGGATCAGCATATTTTCGCTGTATGTAACCACTTTAGAACTTACCACAAATCCTATAATTAGTTTTGCAACACAATTAATGATTCAGATTTTGACTATAACCTATTCCCATCCTTTCCTTTTCCTTCTTTTATGGTCCTCCACATCAGGCATTGTCTCAAATGCATGTCAATAGGATAGAAATGACAAAGCCTTATTGCCAAAAAGAATCCACTTGGTACGGTTTTCTAAACTACCACCTAAAACACATGAAAACACACCATCTAACAAACAATTTTGGGAACTTCACTCCAAATGTATGTGTCTGATTCACAACAGCAATGTTATCTAAGGGGGACCCTCCCTTGTAGTTTATTGACTGGGATGGAGTGGCCTCAGGCCCTCTAAATCCACTCCAGTCAAATAACTACCTGGGAATGCCCTCTCTTTTGGGTATTATTAAGTATTGCACTGCTTTCTTTTTTTTTTTTATCAATTTCTGTTGTCTTTCCCAATAGTCAGACTTGTATGTCCTGCCTAGCTGTGCAATGTTTGCTTTTGCAGTAGCATGTTCTGATACTTCCATGAAGTTCAAGCAAGAGTTAGGAAATGATGCAGCTGCTATTGTATTGTATTGTATTGTAATTGCATTTGTATAGCGCTTACTACCCCTGACTAGGCGTCGAAGCGCTTTTCGGCGAGTAGCACGCTACTCCGGGACCCATAGAGGATTAGTGTTGAATTAGTATAGTGAAACATGCAAGTAAATTTTAAGTGGTGGATATGTTAGTCAGTTATTTGGATTCGGAAGGATAGCAGAAGGATAGCAGAGGAAAAAAGGTTTGTATTTATATAGCGCTTCTTACCCCTGATGGGGTTTGAAGCTCTTTTTTTTTTTGGTGAGTAGCACGCTACTCCGGAAACACATAAAGGATTAGTGGTGAATTAGTATGGTGAAATATGAAAGTAATTTGAGTGGTGGATATTAGTCAGTTATTTGGAGTGAGAAGGATAGCGGAGGGATAGAAGGAAAAGAAAGGTTTGCATTCATATAGCGCCTGTTGCCCCTGATGGGGTGTTGAAGCGCTTTTCTGGCGAGTAGCAGGCTACTCCGGAACCCATAAAGGATTAGTGTTGAAAATTAGTATAGTGAAATATGAAGTAATTTGAGTGGTGGATATGTCAGTAAGTTATTTAGATTGAGAAGGGTTGGGGAGGGGTAAAAAAGGGAAAAAGGTCTGCATTTATATAGCGTTTGTAACGCTGATGAGGTGTTGAAACGCTTTGTTGGCGAGTAGCACGCTACTCTGGAACCCATAAAGGATTAGTGGTGAATTAGTATAGTGGAATATGGAATTAGAGAAGTGAACATGTTAGTCTGTTATTTTGATTGAAAGGGATAGTGGAGGGATAGAAGAGTGAAGGATTTCTTCTTTAGGTCATAGCAGTAGGAGGAGGCTTTTGGATGAGTAAAAAGAGTTTTTGGAGGGGAAGAGTCAGAGTGAAGAGTTTAGAAAGGTTTGTTTTGGGGGATCGGTATAGTAAAAGAGGGGTCAGATGATGCAAGGAGGGGTAGAGTAGGAGAGAGTCAAGAAAGGGTTATTTTGGGGAACATAGTAGTGGTATGGGGTTTGGGATAAATGAGAGAGTGGGTGTAGAGATATAATGATAGATGTATAGGGTGAGCGATAGGGTAGTGCATTGGAAAGAGTAGTAGAAAGAAGTTTGAGATGAGTGAGAAAGTTGGGCTAGAAGATATTTGGAGAGAAGTATAGGCTGAGAAATAGGGTAGTGCATTGGAAATGCTAAATTAGAAGAAAGGGATAAATTTATAGATCCATAAGTACATTGAAAGTATATAGATGCATAAAGGAGGTAAGTATACGCAGATTAAAGATATTGATAGAGGTATAGGATGAGAAATAGGGTAGTGCATTTGATATGCTTTTTCAGGAGAAAAGTAACAGACACACAGATCCAAGTACATGGAGGTACATAGATGCACAATGGAAGCAAGTACATGTAGACCAAAGATGATTTTTTTTTTTTATAACAACATAATTATTCTACATGTTTATACAAAGCAATACACAAAGATAGGTACATATCTATAGTGAAAATAAATGCTTATATATAGAGGGACACATACATAGGGTGGGTATTAATGAATGGGAAAATGGGCAGCATTTCTGGCCCAGGTCCCGACCAGTCTCGAACAGGCTCAAACAGGCACTCACCAGAGGCTCAAACAGGCACTCACCCTCGTCCTCTCCACCCTTAGCCTCGATGCCCGGGCTGAGACGCCCTAAGCCTTGGCCGTTTATAGCCCTAGTAGTCAGGTGACCCCTTCAGCCAATGGGAACCCTAGCCCTAACACTATCCAATCACAACACTAGCCCTAAAATCTAGAACCAATAGGAGACCAGGACCTTACAGCCAATCTTAGCCCTAGTCCAAGCACCCAATCAGTTTCAAAAACCCTGATCTCTACGTCCAATAGAGGCCCTAGCCCTACCAGTAGTCCCAACCCTAGTCCAAGCAACCAATGGCACAGGAAGCCCTAGTCCCTACTTCCAATAGAAAGCCTAACCCTAGCCCTAGTCCCACCCTAGTCCCAACAACCAATAACACAGGAAGCCCCACTCCCAACTTCCAATAGAAATCCTAACCCTAGCCCTAGTCCCACCCTAGTCCCAACAACCAATAACACAGGAAGCCCTACTCCCTACTTGCAATAGATAGCCAAACCCTAGCCCTAGTCCCAACAACCAATAACACAGAAAGCCCTAGTCCCTACTTCCAATAGAAATCCTAACCCTAGCCCTAGTCCCAACCCTACATTGATTGAATCACAGACCCAGAAACCAATCAGAACCCTCAAATACCCAACCAATGAGGACACTAACCCTAATCCAATAGAAACATCAGATACAACCACCAATAAGTGTACACATGTACCAAACAATATCAGACTATATAAGGTCCCAGCTACCTCAGACAAGGTTTGCTGGCCAGGGAGTTGGAAGCTGCTCCTCTATTCAGAAATCTCCTAGGAGGCAGACAGGCTCAATCCACACTTTGGACTTCTGCAGGTAAGGGCCTAACAAACTTGTCCTCTAACAACACTATTTCTATAAAGCTTTACTCCCTCTCCTGGCCAAAAACCGAAGTGCACAGTCCCTATTAAACACAGTTTAAACAGCTTACAGCAGATTACTGCTGTCTCAGGGGGGAGGGAGGGGGGGCTGGTATCACTGACTTGTTAACACAAAATGGTCGCTGGGGGTGCACTGCTTAACATACAGGTCTTAGCACAGAGCAAAGGAGACATTTGGAGGGAAAAACTGATAGTCACAGGGAATGAGAGGGAAAAACTACAGAGTTTGGACTGCAAATCCCACAATTTTACAGGTTAAATGGAAGCAGTCACGGGCAGGAAAAACCACAAGTTTAAACACATAAGCATTGGATAAATTATGCAATCACTGGCAGGTTAAAACTACAATTTTAAACTGTAACAACCACAGGCAAAGACAGGTATGGTGGCTAGGATAGGGTTGATGCGGCTGGAAACCCCTTCTGTTGCCACGAAAGGGGCGAGAGGAAGACTGGCCACGGGGAGTGGAGAAGAGGCCCAAGGATCTGGCTATAGCTCGAGAGTCCTTGAACCTGACCAGGGCAGAGTCTACCTTTTCCGCAAAAAGGGGGGTTCCATCAAAGGGCATGTCCATCAAATTGGCTTGGACATCGCCCGAGAAGCAAATTGTACGAAGCCAGGCATGGCGCATCAAGGCCACCGTCGTTGAAATCGACCTACCCAGCGAATCGGTCGTATCTAGGCCACACTGTATGGTGAATTTTGCTGCATCTCTCCCATCCTTGACGGGTTGGGAGAGTACAGCCCGGGCCTCCTCCGGGACTTGTGGCAGCACTTGCGCAACCGTCTCCCAAAGGGAAAGGGAGAAACGGCCCAATAAGCACGCGTTATTCACCGACCACAATGCCAGGCTGGAGAAAGAAAACAACTTCTTCCCAAATGCATCCAACCTCTTGGATTCCCTGTCCGGAGGGGCAGAAGGGAATGCGCCTTCGGACGTAAAGGCCTGCACCACCAGACTCTCTGGGGTGGGATGTTGGCTGAGAAACTTAGGGTTACCCAGTGCTGGGCGATGGCGGAGTGTGATCGTCCTATTCACAGGAGCCCCTGTGCCAGATTTGGAGCATGTTTGTAAGTGCTTCATTAAAGGGCAACCAGGTTTCTGAAGTAGAAGCCCCAGGTTGAAGCACCTCAGTCAGGAGATTAGTCCTGACCTGCACAGAGGGCAGCTCCAGTCCAAGGACCTAGGCCTCCCTCTTGAACACCATGGCATAGGGTGCCCCCTCCTCCATAGCCACTGTTGGCGGAAAGAGCATGCCCGTATTTGGAGAAGTATCCAGTCCACTGGCCTCCTCAAGTTCCCCATACCAGTACAAATTCTCCTCAGACTTCCAGGATTTCAAGAGGGTCCCCAGGCCCCTCCCATTCCTCGCCCGAGCCTAGCACATCCTCAAAGTGCTCAGGCGACAACATTGAACCTCTGGGTTCTGTCGATGTCGGAATAGACGTCGACTGACGCCGTTCCGGCTCCGTATCGTCAGGGATGAGGATGGGACTTGTGCCACCGACGGGCCTTGGTGACGTCGCAGGCACAGACTTCGGATTAGACGCCGGGGAAGGTCATGTTGGCACAACCGGCATCGAATCAGATCCCTGAGGCCCCACCGGCGTCTCTCCAAGTTATGGTGATGGAAGGGGAAAACCTAGTGTTAAATCTAGAGATCAGCATTGGCTCTTTTGGAAGTTACTTGACTGAGCAGATGGGAATGTTCAACACCCACCTACTACGGTCTAATAATTTATTGTCAGACGACAACAATAAATAATCTATAAATTACATCAATCTATAATTCCAACAGATTTACTTCTATATTGTGGGAAAATTACACTATAAACCCCTGACTCCTCTCCTCTTTTCCTGAGCTGGGTCGAGCATACACCTGTCCCTCTGATACCCCTGTCCACTTGGGCATCCAGAGGCAGAGCAGGGCTGTTCTGCCTGGCACCACCATGGACAGGAACCACATAAATGGATGCAGGCTCAGAGCTTTTGGAGCTGTGACCGATATAGGAGCACATTTGAGCACTGGATTGAATGAAAACTGAGTAAACAAAGTGCTGATATCGGGTTTTGTTGACTAGATTGCCGAAGGATTCTGACTTGGGAACTACAAGCCCCAAAACACTTCTGCAGCCAAATGAGGAGGTGGCGGCGGGGCTCTTGGCACATAAAGCGTGTTTCATCTTCCTGCTGCGTGGGACATCGCAGAACTCTAATTGGGGACTACAAGCCCCCAACAGAACATTTCTGTGGCCAAAGGAGGAGGTGGAGGCAGGGCTCTTGGCGCACAAAGTGCATTTCATCTTCCTGCTGCACTTGGGCCCATCTTCACCCATCATTGCCAAGAAGAGACTGGGGTGGGCTACTCCCTTCGTTCTTTTTGCTGGAACCTCCTGTTCTCCAGGTACTTTGATCATTATAGCCTCACATGCAGCATTTGCTGTTCTACACCGCTGGTTGGCTTTTTGCTTAAAGTGGGGACCTTTTGTCTGACATTCGAGTTATTATTGCACATGCACCCAGATTCTATTTTAGGCTTCCTTGACATTAAGTCTCTATGGAGAAACGGAACACTGCTTCAGCTCAATCGCAGTCTAGCGGCCATACTACGATAAATGGTTTTTGTAGCATGTGCTGTAGGGGTCATTACAAAAGAGATCGAACTGGCAGACCGATGACTCTCGCTCCCTGCAGATGATACTGGATTCTTTCTGGGTTCCCAACTACACAGTTGGTTATCATCTAATGGGCCAGTTTCTTCTATTTCTGTTAATGAACCAGAGAACACGGCAGAGGCCCTGATGGAGGGGTTCATTGTTACAGAGGGTGGACAGTGATCACCCATTGTTGGCCCTGCTGCTAAGCACAGAAAATTGATTCAGAAGCCCAGGCTCTGTGAGCTCGAAAGTTTAACACTTCCGGATCAGGCCAATAAGAGTGGAGCCATGGCCGCCTAAGACACTGCTCTATAGGACACTTTACGTGATAGGCTGAGCATTCATTTAGAGATAAATGTGTGCCCTATTATTGATTGCTTGGCCTCCATTCAAAAACATTTGAAAATTATTGGGGAGGGGTGCGTTGCTAGGCCTGTCAGCTAACCATCTGGTCCCAGTGTTAATTCACACCTTAACCCACTGCAGAGTTCCAACACTGGGCCTAATCCCAGACTCTGCCCTTGGAAACTAATTATGGAGTTATCTGTCGAGGGGGATCAGTACCCCAACTCAAGAAAAAGCCTAAACGATATCCAGCACGATTGTCAACCAGCCCCCCCGGTCTGTGATTCATCTGCCTGCGGACTCCTGCCCATACGTGGCAGTGTTGGCCAATGTTCCCAATCTGGCGCCTGGTGTAACAGAGTCCCTATCTCCGTTAAAAAAGTAGGTGACTCACTGGTTTCACTCTAATGTCAAGTCCGATACTTGCTTTTAAAATGAGATTCTCCTGGTCCACAGGGTTAGGTGGTGGGTCCTCTGCCAAAGAGATTTCAAAGGGAGTGTATTATTGTTATTTTCCAGTGGCCCAATGTTGTGGGTGAGAAAATGTCCCAAGCTAGATAAGTAATGGTACGGCCAGGCTTAATCAAATTAATATTGTTATGCTTTTTTTTTCAGTGACTTGGATCCAAGAGACTCCAAGTGCCAATATAATCAATGGCATAGTTCATTTTTGCTGTTGTATCAATCCAATCAATTTTTATCTGCTACTAGATTTATGGCCTTACCTGATTTGGAGGATTATGACTAACAATGCAGCTGGCGGCCAGACCAGAATCACAAATTGGTCCCGCTCATGCCTTCCGCCTTTGATACTGCCTTCCTCACCACTATATGCCCTTCATTCATACCTGCAACTTCTGTTGTCTCTGCACTGTCGATGGGATTAAGTAGCACCATGGACCAACCTGCTGACAATGAAGCTCTTGGGATAGTACCTATATCAAAAGGACAAGCAGCTATGTTCAACCATTACCTCTTATTTTGTGCCTGTCAAGGGGGACTAGACAGCTATACAGTCTTTATAATGTGATTCTTAATTAAAGCTGCTGAGTTGAAATATTGCAGGTTTATCTTCTAAGCTACAGATTGAGGCTAGGTCCACCTTCATTAGCAAATTTGACATTGTTCTATTTAAAAAAACTTGGTTATTGCATGATGTTTTTTTTACAGTTATACATATTTTAATATTCCGGCATTACCAGCTGCTTCAGGCCAGGCGAAAGAGGGTCTGGACACATGGTTTAAGGTCTCTATCAACTGTACCATATAAATGCTTACTGCTGAGGGGGGAATTTGCAGGCCTTTGATTTGAGATGGGGGTCCAGATTTGGGTTGGTTTTAATTAACTTTTATAACAATAACTTCTTTAATAAGGATAACCAGACCTTTTGTAGTTTATTTGATTTTATTGATAATGGTTAACAGAAAAATATGTCTGGATCTAGTATCCAACCTTTGGTTGGTGATTTTAATGCCAAATTGGATGCTTTTTCATCACTGCCACCTTTTACTTTCCCCTCCTTCCTATGTGAGCAAGGTTTTGTTTCAACCAAGGATTCAAGGAGTCAGCTTATTATCCACCTATCTGGTGCCCTATAATCTAGATAGCGTTACTACTAATCAGCAACAGATAGTGCCAGAGTTTATGGGAAGAGGTTTTTGTTCTACGATTGATTATATATTTATGCCTAAATCTATGCAGAATCATGTCTCTAATGGGGAAGTCCTGCCCAGAATTACAGTGACCATAACCCAGTAACTATTATGATAGGTATCCCTGAGAGATTGTGGAAGCCTGCAGCAGGACCCAAGCGGCCTGAAAAGATTCTGGACGCAGGATGGTATAGCAGTCAGCGAACATGGCCATAATTTTTCACAAAACTATTGTTGGAAATAGTGAGTTAAATTCTTGTCTTTCTACTGATACTGACCCAGTCGCTATTGTAGGGAGCTTTTGTAAGCTAAACTCTTATATTAGGACCCTCTTTACTAGGTCTGTTGGTAATAGGTCTGATCATAATACATTGTGGTATGATAAGGCATGTAGAGATCTAGACTTACAAGGGAGCTGAAGTGTATACCCAGAAACAGACAAGCAATAAGAATTTTAAGGAAGGAATATACAATGGCCCTAAAAAAGAGAAAGGCTGATATAAAGACCAACACTGGGAAAAACTGGTGTATGGTTGTAAAACTAAAAATTCTCAGAACAAAATTAACTAATACAAAACAGGAGAGCAACTTCCACCCCATGTAGGAAATCCATTTGCTTACAAATACCTAATTGAATGAGTCTCTAAACAAGCCATCATTGTTACTCAAATACTCATAGTTGATTAAAAATGTATGCTGGTTTAGAAAACTTGGGAAAACCTTTATCTCTTGTCATTCAGATATTCACCTCAGCATCCACAGGAAAATTTGATATCACTTTCTTAACATATTTATAAACTAAAAAATGTCAACACCTTAGTTATCAGTCTAAATTGACTTTTCTGATAACATAATATTATGCCAAATCACTTTGCAGATGGTAGAGGGCACAATAGTTTTTCATTTACTTTCCTGTTTACCCTAATTAATGCAGCAACCCTCTTTGTCCTTCAGTATGCGCTGATAATGCATGCTTCACCATTGTTTAAAAAAACCTGAGAATCCACCTAAGAAATATATATATATATGAGCTCAAGCTTGGAGCTCCGTGTTTTTGTTAGAGTGCCTCTCACAACGAAGGTCAAGCTGGAGCATGGATGTTTTGGCGGCGGCCTTGCCGCCGAGAGCGCACCACCCCATCAACAGAGGGGGCCATTGGGGTCGGTATTTACCGGTCTCATTCTGTGGGGCAACTACACAGGATTGAGGAGGATCCCGCGTGTTGAGGCCCATCTGCGGGTTTTAAATTGTTCAGCAGCAACATATGCACTTTATGAGGAACGTACTTCCCTCCGGTACTGCAACTTCCAGAACACTTTGCGCAGTTTCATTCAGAACAGCCCATTAGGGGGCGCGCTATCATGTGTACTTAAGAGGCTGCGACCGGACTGTGCTTTATTCCATTTCACCAACAGCCTTTGATAAAGAAGATGACTTCGAAACGCGTCAGGCAGCACTGGTGTTACGGCTGCAAAGGAGATCAGCAGGCTGGTGTCTTCCGTACCTTTTAATGAGCTCAAGCTTGGAGCACCGTGTTTTAGTTAGAGTGCCTCTCACAACGAAGGTCAAGCTGGAGCATGGATGTTTTGGCGGCGGCCTTGCCGCTGAGAGCGCACCACCCCATCAACAGAGGGGGCCATTGGGGTCGGTATTTACCAGTCTCATTCTGTGGGGCAACTACACAGGATTGAGGAGGATCCCGCGTGTTGAGGCCCATCTGCGGGTTTTAAATTGTCCAGCAGCAACATATGCACTTTATGAGGAACGTACTTCCCTCCGGTACTGCAACTTCCAGAACACTTTGCGCAGTTTCATTCAGAACAGCCCATTAGGGGGCGCGCTATCATGTGTACTTAAGAGGCTGCGACCGGACTGTGCTTTATTCCATTTCACCAACAGCCTTTGATAAAGAAGATGACTTCGAAACGCGTCAGGCAGCACTGGTGTTACGGCTGCAAAGGAGATCAGCAGGCTGGTGTCTTCTGTACCTTTTAATGAGCTCAAGCTTGGAGCTCCGTGTTTTTGTTAGAGTGCCTCTCACAACGAAGGTCAAGCTGGAGCATGGATGTTTTGGCGGCGGCCTTGCCGCCGAGAGCGCACCACCCCATCAACAGAGGGGGCCATTGGGGTCGGTATTTACCGGTCTCATTCTGTGGGGCAACTACACAGGATTGAAGAGGATCCCGCGTGTTGAGGCCCATCTGCGGGTTTTAAATTGTTCAGCAGCAACATATGCACTTTATGAGGAACGTACTTCCCTCCGGTACTGCAACTTCCAGAACACTTTGCGCAGTTTCATTCAGAACAGCCCATTAGGGGGTGCGCTATCATGTGTACTTAAGAGGCTGCGACCGGACTGTGCTTTATTCCATTTCACCAACAGCCTTTGATAAAGAAGATGACTTCGAAACGCGTCAGGCAGCACTGGTGTTACGGCTGCAAAGGAGATCAGCAGGCTGGTGTCTTCCGTACCTTTTAATGAGCTCAAGCTTGGAGCTCCGTGTTTTTGCTAGAGTGCCTCTCACAACGAAGGTCAAGCTGGAGCATGGATGTTTTGGCGGCGGCCTTGCCGCCGAGAGCGCACCACCCCATCAACAGAGGGGGCCATTGGGGGTCGGTATTTACCGGTCTCATTCTGTGGGGCAACTACACAGGATTGAGGAGGATCCCGCGTGTTGAGGCCCATCTGCGGGTTTTAAATTGTTCAGCACCAACATATGCACTTTATGAGGAACGTACTTCCCTCCGGTACTGCAACTTCCAGAACACTTTGCGCACTTTCATTCAGAACAGCCCATTAGGGGGCGCGCTATCATGTGTACTTAAGAGGCTGCGACCGGACTGTGCTTTATTCCATTTCACCAACAGCCTTTGATAAAGAAGATGACTTCGAAACGCGTCAGGCAGCACTGGTGTTACGGCTGCAAAGGAGATCAGCAGGCTGGTGTCTTCCGTACCTTTTAATGAGCTCAAGCTTGGAGCTCCGTGTTTTTGTTAGAGTGCCTCTCACAACGAAGGTCAAGCTGGAGCATGGATATATATATATATATATACATTCACTGAAAAACCGTAGGTTTCAGGCACGTTATAGTTAGAAATTAGCATTTAAAGTACCTTAGAAATTCACTGAAAAAACCATAGGTTTCAGGGACGTTATAGTTAGTTGGACATTTCACTCGTACAAAACCAGAGAAATTCGGCTGTTATAGTTAGTTCAGCTAACTATAACTCGCGCCCCCGCAATGCACTGCTGATGACGTCACATATTACATCATTCATGACATGGTCAGTGACATCACTGATGACATCACTGATGACATCTCAAATGACATCACTGATGACATCATCCAGTGACTATGTGTTTCTGTAAAGTTTAAATATGTTTTATATATATATACATGCCAAGGTGTATTGAAGAATGAGTGGGTGTATAAGTGTCTGAATGGATGATTGTAGAAGTGAGTAAGTATGTGTTAGTATCTGTATGAATAAGTGAAGTGGTGTGTGTATAACTGTATAGGTGAGTAAATGGGAGTGTGATTGATTCTTTGCATGACTGACTAGGTGTGTGAGTAACTTTATGGGTGAGTGGCGGTGTGTAAGTGTCTGTATAGGTGTATGAGTGCATATGATAGTGCTGTATTGATGAGTGACTACATGTATGAGTGACTGTATGGGTGAATGAGTGGATGTGTGTGTGTAGACCTAGGTGGTGGGGGCTGGAATAGAGTCTTTGGACTTGGTGCAATCACTGGTCCAGTGTGTCGTTTGCTTACAGACTTTGCACCATGGTTTCTTTTGGCCTTTCCCTTTGTTAGACTGTGAATCCCCACCTGAAGAAGATTGGTGGGGGCCTTGTGAAGACTTCTGGTCTTTACCCTTCTCCCCACCCTTGTCAGAGTTTTTAGAATCTTGCTTCTTTGGGTCACCACCTTGGTTCTGTACCTTCTGCCTCACCCTGGTTCTGACCCATTTGTCTGCCTTCTTTCCCAATTCTTGGGGAGAGGTCAGATCAGAGTCCACCAGGTACTGATGCAACAGCTGATTTTGACAGTTATTAAGAATCTGCTCCCTCATGATAAGATTGTACAATCCTTTGAAGTCACATACCTTACTGCCCACTAACCAACCTTCCAGAGCCTTAGCAGAACAATCAATAAAGTCCACCCGGTCTTGATTCTGTGCATTTTGGGTATCTCTGAACTTAACCTGTATTGTTCAGTTGTTAGGCCAAACCCATCAATCAATGCACTTTTTAAGACTTGATAATCATCAGCCTCCTCTTCTCTAACAGTGAGGAGCTTATCTCTACCTTTGTCTGCAAAGGAGAGCCACAAGATTGCTGACCACTGCTCCTGAGGGACCCTCTGTACTTTACAGGCCCTCTCCAGTGCAGTAATCCATTTGTGGATGTCATCCCCACTCTGGTAGGGAGGGACAATCTTGCTCAGGTTTCTATGGTCATAAGACCTTTCCCTACCACTAGGGAAGTTGCTGCCACCATGGGACTCTAGTCCCAACTTTCTTCTTTGTCTATGAAGCTCTAGGGACTCCCTGTCTATAGCCAACTGCTCTCTTCTGATCCTAAGCTGAGCTTCTTCATACTGGAGCAGTCTCTTTTTCCTCTCATTAGAGGATTCCCTCCTATGAGAAGAAACAGAGGTCCCTACTGAGGTGTCAGAATGGTTAGACTCCTGAGAAGGAGATCTGGACCTTCTGGGCACACTCACAACTCTTCCTGGTGGGACAAAGGGGAGGTCATTCTGATCCCCCTCCTCATCTGCAGGAGGAGCTGCATTTTCCAGGGCAAGATCATTGTCATCTTCCTGGCCAGTTTCAGAGGTCAGGTCCTGGGTATTTTCACCCCTGGTCCCTTCCACATCTTCTGACCCACCCTCTCTGCCTACCCTTGCAGACCCTATGGGTCTTCTGAGATCATCTAGCAGAAGCATCTCCATGAGACGTTGGGTGTTGGCACTTTTGCCTGTCTTCAGCTTCCTAATCTTGCACAACTCTCTCAATTCCAAGAATGGGAGGTTGTCATATTTGGATGGCAGGAGCCCACTGGTTCCTGGCAGTGAAGACATTACTAGTGAGGTTTGGTGTATGCACTACCTACTCTAGTGTGACCTACTAAACTCTCTTGAGTTGTAGAAAGGGTGTGCTAGGCCCTTGACACACAACTCTAAGTTCAGTAGAACTTACTGTATACTAAGCTTGTTTTAATATCTACCTGAGGTACCCTTAGTGGTTTTCAGTTGATCAATTCAATTGAGATTATCTGGTAAAACAATAGCAAGCTGGAATCCCACACGCTGCACACCAATGTGAGAAGCTGGCCTGGTATATGCTGTCCACTAATTAAAGTGGGCACCTTGTACCAGTCCAAACAACCCCTTATGGAGATAGGTTAAAGACAACCTTTATTGAAAGCTATCCTAGTGGTAGCTATGGAGAGCAGCCTTCAGGCTAAGTCTTGAAGGAATGTAAAGCAGCTTGTTTTACCAGTCTATAATCTCTTGAGTGACCAAATGAAAGAGGACCACACCAGGTATATATATAAAATATATGTATTTAGTCTTAAACACACCCCTCAAGTCTCTTTATGAGGCTAGAGTTCGAAGTACATAGGTTACAAGTCAGTTATCAACAGTAATAGCACAAATACACGTTTGGGGCCTAGGGGCGTACCAAAGCATATACCAAAAAAGTGGTATAAGAAACCACGACTGAGCTAGACACAAGGCCTAGAGCCTGTAGAAGTGCTTTGACCACAAGGAACCACCCAAGGTAGTGACACAGGGGACCCACGGGGGACGCGTGCAGTGTGGGAACACCGCCGCGAATCACTGTTAACTTCTATGGGGAAAGTCGCGGTTAGGTTTTTAAAAGAAAAGGACACTTAGAAGAGGACTAGGAGCAAACCCCTTTAGAACTAGGCAGTTCTAGAGTCAATACCCATGGGAGCACCGGAGTACTCGAGTTACCTCACCCAGGGAAGCCGGGTGCATAGGTGTCTTTTGGAGTCGGGTTTCGTCGTCGATTTCAATGGCGATCTGCTGCAAAGTGCTGCTGGCGACCAAGTCGAAAGTGTCCGGGTGGATCCAAGGATGGATCGGAGATCTGAAGAACCTGAAAGCAGAGGGGACAGAGTCTGGGTCACTAGCCAGTGACCAGGAAGGTGATGAGCAGATGCCCACCGATGTCGGGTGCTTCAGGTAGGATGACGGGTGTCTTGACTCTTCAGCCACGAGGTCCAGGAGGTGTCGATGATGACCAGGAGCTGGATTCGAGCTATCCCACAACATCTATCGAGTGCTGGGGTGTCGGCGACCGGATTGGACCCAACAAGCCTTGGCAACAGCAAGTCACCTAGAAACAGAGAAAGGTTGTTGGTGCAGACCAGCAAGATCTTAGGGACTCACCCAGCGAAGGTAAGTCAGGGCACGTCTGGAGCAACCAGGAAAGTCCAAGCAGAAGAAGAGTTGCCTTTGGGAGGACCCACTAGCCAACGGACTAGTGATCGCGAAGGTGCCTTGAGTGGATGCACTTGGAGCTGGCTCACAGGACACTCGTGGAGTGGAGGCCAGTGATCTTCAGTGCAGTCGGTGCGCGTGGCAGGGGCTACTCGGAACCCAAAGCACAACTACAAAGGAGACTAGGAAGAGGATGCACTTGCAAAAGTTCTCGGTATCCAGGGGTCATGGTTCCACATCACCCACGACAGCTACATGCCTCAGCTTCGCTGGGGTCTCAGGGCAGCCTCTGGGAAGTCTGGAAATCCCCCTCTGGTGATGCAAAGACTTCGGTGTTTGGTGGGAGCTTCAGCGATGCAGACCGGACAGTTGTTTCTTTGGTGCCTGCCAAGCAGGGGAGTCACTCCTTGACCCCAAGGGAGATTCTTCAGTCCTCTAATCTTCAAGTAGAGCGTCGACGGTCCAGGATTCAAGTTCAGAGTTTCGTCCAGGGATAATCTACAGTCCTAAGGACTGGGGTCCCATACTTATTCTAATTTAGGGGGTTGTACATACTCTGGGGACCCACCTATGGGAGGGTCAGGGAAGAGGGGTGGTTACACCCATTCCCTTTGTCCAGTTTCACGCCAGAGCAGGGGCAGGTAGCCCCTGCAACCGGTTTGAACTGGACTATGCACAGGGACACCAAATGTGCCCCCAGTGCAGGACTTCAAAGCACCAGAGAGTGCTCCCGCCCAGCCCCAATACACACTATCCTGTCTGGGGAGGTGGTTACACCTCCCCAGACAGGAAACCTATTGTCCAGGCCTCCCCTGCCGGAGTTTCGGTCAGCAGCAGGAGGTCAGACCCGTGTCTGTTGCAGCGGCATCCATTTTGTGATGCCAGGGCTCTGAAAAGTTAATACCGGGTATGCCGGTGTGTACATGTCTCACCCTCTAGAAGGGTGGAATGCTACCCCCGCTGCCAGAACTGGCGGGGGGGTAGTATTCCAAGGTGTTTGACACCAAACACGACATGTTTCCGTGCAGCCATCCCAAAGTTAGCATTTAACGCGAGGTTATAATGCACCTAAGAGTATATGGTCAGGCTGCACCACAAACAGCACCAGAGGATTGACTCCGAACGCTGCAGAGGGGCTCTGCTCATGCAGGGGCACCCTCTCACATAAAAACCAAGCACTCTGCCTTCAGGATTGTTAAGGCCTGCCATAGGAGTGACTTATAGGTTTATATGTGTGTGCAATGGTAGTGATATAGGTAGCCTATACCACAGTAAGGGGTGCATGCACCACCTTACCCAGGCTGCAGTAGCAGACCTGTGGTGTCTTTTTGGAGGGCTTCCCAGGGGTGGCATAATATATGCTTCAGCCCCTGGTAGGCCTCTGGGGTACCTATGCCCTGGGTACATAGTATACCATATACTAGGAACTTATAAGGGCACTCCAGAATCCAATCAAAGATGTACCTAAGGTACATGGAAACCATTTTAGAGAGGAAGCAGCTAGGCTGAGGTTCTGATTAGCAGGGCCCCAGCCAGACTAAAGTCAAAAACAGTGAAGCATCAGCAAAAAGTGGGGGTACCCATGTGAAGCAGATCCTACTCTCCTACACAACCCCCCCCCAAACGCAGGGACATTAAACTAACCTTGACCAGTTGAGTCTTCATGTTCTAAGTGGAAATACCTAGAGAGTCCATCTGCATTGGCATGGTTACTCCCAGGTTTATGTTCCACTGTAAAGTCCATCGCCTGTAGGGAAATGGACCACCTAAGCAGTTTGGGGTTTTCACCCTTCATTTGTTTTAGCCATAAGAGGGGCTTATGGTCTGTTTGAACAAGGAAGTGAGTACCAAACAAGTATGGCCTCAACTTCTTCAGAGCCCAAACCACAGCAAAGGCCTCCCTCTCAATGGCTGACCAACGTTTCTCTCTAGGGGTCAGCCTTCTGCTAACGAAAGCTACTGGCTGATCCTGACCTTCATCATTCAATTGTGACAGTACAGCCCCTACCCCCAATTCAGATGCATCTGTTTGGACAATGAACTTCTTGGAGTAATCAGGACTCTGTAGAATGGGAGCGGTGCACATGGCCTGCTTCAGGTCATCAAATGCCTTTTGACAGCTAGCTGTCCACTGAACCTTTTGGGCATTCTTTTGGAAGTTAAGTCATTCAGGGGTGTCACTATTGATCCATACCCCTTGACAAATCTCCTATAGTACCCAGTCAGGCCTAAGAAGGCTCTCACCTGAGTCTGGGTAGTTGGAGCAACCCAGTCCATGATGGTCTGGATTTTGCTCTGAAGTGGTTGAACCTGGCCTCCACCTACAAGGTGGCCCAGGTATACAACCTGACTCTGCCCTATCTGGCACTTGGTGGCCTTCATAGTGAGGCCTGCCTTTTGCAGGGCCTCCAAAACATTCCTTAGGTGGACCAGGTGATCCTCCCAGGTGGAGCTAAAGACAGCAATATCATCAAGATAAGCTGCACTGTAGGCTTCCAGACCTGTGAGAACTGTATTCACCAACCTTTGGAAAGTGGCAGGTGCATTTTTCAAACCAAAGGGCATTACCACAAATTGATAATGCCCACTAGGGGTTGAGAATGCTGTTTTTGGCTTTGCATCATCAGCTAGCCTGATCTGCCAGTAGCCAGCTGTTAGGTCAAATGTGCTTAGGTACTTGGCTGAGGCCAAAGTGTCTATTAGCTCATCTGCCCTGGGTATTGGATGGGCATCAGTCCTAGTGACTGCATTGAGACCCCTGTAGTCCACACAAAACCTCATCTCTCTTTTCCCACCACTGGTGTGAGGTTTTGGCACAAGGACCACTGGACTAGCCCAAGGGCTATCTGAGGGTTCAATAACTCCCAAATCCAACATTTTCTGGACATCTGTCCTGATACAGTCCCTGACATGGTCAGGTTGCCTATAAATCTTATTTTTAATAGGTAGACTGTCCCCAGTGTCCACTTCATGAGTGCACCAGGTGGTCTGACTTGGAGTCAGAGAGAACATATGTCTGAACTGATTGAGCACCTGTCTGCAATCAGTTTGCTGCTGGGCAGTGAGGCTGCCTGCCAAGGCTACACCATCCACTGACCCATCATCAGGGTTCTGTGAGAGCAGGTCAGGGAGTGGGTCACTCTCTTCCTCCTGTCCCTCATCAGTAGCCATGAGCAAGCCCATGTCTGCCCTGTCCACATATGGTTTCAATCTGTTGACATGGAGAAGCCTGTGGGGATTCCTGGGTGTTCCTAGGTCTACCAAATAGGTAATCTCACCCTTCTGCTCAACAATGGTATGGGGTCCACTCCATTTGTCTTGGAGAGCTGCTGGGGCCACTGGCTCCAGCACCCACACCTTCTGTCCTGGCTGGTAAACAGTCAGGACAGCCTTTTGGTCATGGCAGGCTTTTTGTAGTTCCTGACTAGCCTCAAGGTTTTTAGTTGCCTTTTTCATGTACTCAGCCATCCGGGAGCGGAGACCAAGTACGTAGTCCACTATGTCCTGCTTTGGGGGCTTGAGAGGTAACTCCCATCTTTCCTTCACCAGACACAATGGACCCCTGACAGGATGGCCAAACAAAAGTTCAAAAGGGCTGTAGCCAACCCCCTTTTGAGGCACCTCCCTGTATGCAAACAAAAGGCAGGGCAAGAGTATGTCCCATCTTCGCCTAAGCTTTTCTGGGAGCCCTTTAATCATGCCCTTTAAGGTTTTGTTGAACCTCTCAACTAAACCATTGCATTGTGGGTGATAGGGTGTGGTGAATTTGTAAGTCACTCCACACTCCTTCCACATTGCCTTCAAGTATCCAGACATAAAGTTAGCATCCCTGTCTGATACAACCTCCTTAGGGAAGCCCACTCTTGAGAAAATTCCCAGGAGGGCTCCTGCCACCACAGGTGCTGTAGTGGTCCTAAGGGGAATAGCCTCTGGGTACCTAGTGGCATGGTCCACCACCACCAGGATAAACCTGTGCCCAGACGCTGTTTGGGGATCCATGGGACCAACAATGTCAATCCCCACCCTCTCAAAGGGAACCCCCACCACAGGTAGTGGTATCAGGGGGGCGTTTGTGGTGCCACCTGCCTTCCCACTGGCTTGACAGGTTACACAGGAGCGACAAAACTCCTTGGTGTCTTCAGACATGTGGGGCCAGTGAAAGTGAGGGACAATTCTGTCCCAAGTCTTGTTCTGGCCCAGGTGACCTGCTAGAGGAATATCATGGGCTAGGGTCAATAGGAAGCCCCTGAACTTCAGAGGTATAACCAACCTCCTGGTGGCATCAGGCTTGGGGTCTCTACACTCTGAGTACAAGAGTCCATCATCCCAATACACTTTATGGGGACCACTAGCATTCCCAGCAGCCTCAGCAGCAGCTTGCTGTCTGAGGGGTTCAAGAGAGGGGCAGCTCTGCTGCTCCTGGCTCAGATCTGCCCTGGAAGGGCCCCCTGTCCCTAAGAACTCAACCTGATCAGGCTCAAACTCCTCTGGGACAGTTCCTTCTTCAGGAGTGAGATCATCTCCCTCAAGAGACTGATCTTTCTTCTGAGCCAAGGGGGAAGGCACTGGCTTAACCCTGCTACTCCTCCTCTTGAATGGCACTTGGTCCATTGTTCCAGGATCCAAGGCCGGTTCAGTGTTAGTCATTTTGGCCTGTGACCTGGTCACAGCAAACACATCTGCAGGGATGCCCAGCATTTCTGCATGGGTCCTGAGCTCCACTTCTGCCCAAGCTGAAGTTTCTAGATCATTGCCAAGCAAGCATTCAACTGGTAGGTCTCCACTCACCACAACCTTCTTAAGGCCAGTTACCCCTCCCCAGGAGAAGTTAACAACTGCCAGAGAATGGTCTGTTCTGACGCTGCTAGCATTGGTCACTTGGTACATTTCACCAAGTATAATCTGCCCAGGATCCACAAGATCTTGTGTCACCATAGTGACACTTGATTCCTGTGTCCCTGAATGCCAAAGCCTCTTTTCCATTTATTAATGGCTTTTGTCTGTACTTGCCCAGATTACTGGGACTCACAGAGGAGGTCATATCCATGCCTCCATCACAGACTAGGACAGCCTGAGTTGTTTCTCTGACTAGGCCAGAGCCCATCTCAGTACCCAGGGTCAACCCTACTAAACCCTTGGCTTGTGTACTCCCAACACCATTTGTAACTGCACTAGGGGGAACAGGTGCCTTAGGGGCATTGGTGGGGCTGGAATAGAGTCTTTGGACTTGGTGCAATCACTGGTCTAGTGTGTCTTTTGCTTACAGACTTTGCACCATGGTTTCTTTTGGCCTTTCCCTTTGTTAGACTGTGAATCCCCACCTGAAGAAGATTTTTGGGGGCCTTGTGAAGACTTCTGGTCTTTACCCTTCTCCCCACCCTTGTCAGAGTTTTTAGAATATTGCTTCTTTGGGTCACCACCTTGGTTCTGTACCTTCTGCCTCACCCTGGTTCTGACCCATTTGTCTGCCTTCTTTCCCAATTCTTGGGGAGAGGTCAGATCAGAGTCCACCAGGTACTGATGCAACAGCTGATTTTGACAGTTATTAAGAATCTGCTCCCTCATGATAAGATTGTACAATCCTTTGAAGTCACATACCTTACTGCCCACTAACCAACCTTCCAGAGCCTTAGCAGAACAATCAACAAAGTCCACCCAGTCTTGATTCTGTGCCTTTTGGGTATCTCTGAACTTTAACCTGTATTGTTCAGTTGTTAGGCCAAACCCATCAATCAATGCACTTTTTAAGACTTGATAATCATCAGCCTCCTCTTCTCTAACAGTGAGGAGCTTATCTGTACCTTTGTCTGCAAAGGAGAGCCACAAGATTGCTGCCCACTGCTCCTGAGGGACCCTCTGTACTTTACATGCCCTCTCCAGTGCAGTAATCCATTTGTGGATGTCATCCCCACTCTGGTAGGGAGGGACAATCTTGCTCAGGTTTCTATGGTCATAAGACCTTTCCCTACCACTAGGGAAGTTGCTGCCACCATGGGACTCTAGTCCCAACTTTCTTCTTTGTCTATGAAGCTCTAGGGACTCCCTGTCTATAGCCAACTGCTCTCTTCTGATCCTAAGCTGAGCTTCTTCATACTGGAGCAGTCTCTTTTTCCTCTCATTAGAGGATTCCCTTCTATGAGAAGAAACAGAGGTCCCTACTGAGGTGTCAGAATGGTTAGACTCCTGAGAAGGAGATCTGGACCTTCTGGGCACACTCACAACTCTTCCTGGTGGGACAAAGGGGAGGTCATTCTGATCCTCCTCCTCATCTGCAGGAGGAGCTGCATTTTCCAGGGCAAGATCATTGTCATCTTCCTGGCCAGTTTCAGAGGTCAGGTCCTGGGTATTTTCACCCCTGGTCCCTTCCTCATCTTCTGCCCCACCCTCTCTGCCTACCCTTGCAGACCCTATGGGTCTTCTGAGATCATCTAGCAGAAGCATCTCCATGAGACATTGGGTGTTGGCACTTTTGCCTGTCTTCAGCTTCCTAATCTTGCACAACTCTCTCAATTCCAAGAATGGGAGGTTGTCATATTTGGATGGCAGGAGCCCACTGGTTCCTGGCAGTGAAGACATTACTAGTGAGGTGTGGTGTATGCACTACCTACTCTAGTGTGGCTTACTAAACTCTCTTGAGTTGTAGAAAGGGTGTGCTAGGCCCTTGACACACAACTCTAAGTTCAGTAGAACTTACTGTATACTAAGCTTGTTTTTATATGTACCTAAGGTACCCTTAGTGGTTTTCAGTTGATCAATTCAATTGAGATTATCTGGTAAAACAATAGCAAGCTGGAATCCCACCGCTGCCACCAATGTGAGAAGCTGGGCTGGTATATGCTGTCCACTAATTAAAGTGGGCACCTTGTACCAGTCCAAACAACCCCTTATGGAGATAGGTTAAAGACAACCTTTATTGAAAGCTATCCTAGTGGTAGCTATGGAGAGCAGCCTTCAGGCTAAGTCTTGAAGGAATGTAAAGCAGCTTGTTTTACCAGTCTATAATCTCTTGAGTGACCAAATGAAAGAGGACCACACCAGGTATATATATAAAATATATGTATTTAGTCTTAAACACACCCCTCTAGTCTCTTTATGAGGCTAGAGTTCGAAATACATAGGTTACAAGTCAGTTATCAACAGTAATAGCACAAATACACATTTGGGCCCTAGGGGAGTACCAAACCTTATACCAAAAAATTGGTATAAGAACCACGACTGAGCTAGACACAAGGCCTAGAGCCTGTAGAAGTGCTTGGACCACAAGGAACAACCCAAGGTAGTGACACAGGGGACCCACGGGGGACGCGTGCAGTGTGGGAACACAGCCGCGAATCACCGTTAACTTCTATGGGGAAAGTCGCGGTTAGGTTTTTAAAAGAAAAGCACACTTAGAAGAGGACTAGGAGCAAACCCCTTTAGAACTAGGCAGTTCTAGAGTTAATACCCACGGGAGCACCGGAGTACTCGAGTTACCTCACCCAGGGAAGCCGGGTGCATAGGTGTCTTTTGGAGTCGGGTTTCGTCATCGATTTCAATGGCGATCTGCTGCAAAGTGCTGCTGGCGACCAAGTCGAAAGTGTCCGGGTGGATCCAAGGATGGATCGGAGATCTGAAGAACCTGAAAGCAGAGGGGACAGAGTCTGGGTCACTAGCCAGTGACCAGGAAGGCGATGAGCAGATGCCCACTGATGTTGGGTGCTTCATGTAGGTTGACGGGTGTCTTGACTCTTCAGCCATGAGGTCCAGGAGGTGTCGACGACAACCAGGAGCTGGACTCGAGCTGTCCCACAATGTCTGTTGAGTGTTGGGGTGTCGGCGACCGGATTGGACCCAACAAGCCTTGGCAATGGCAAGTCACGTAGAAAGAGAGAAAGGACGTTGGTGCAGACCAGCAAGGTCTGAGGGACTCACCCAGCAAGTGTAAGTCAGGGCACATCTGAAGCAACCAGGAAAGCCCAAGCAGAAGAAGAGTTACCTTCGGGAGGACCCACTAGCAAATGGACTAGCGATCGCAAAGGTGCCTCAAGTGGACGCACTTGGAGCTGGCTCACAGGACACTCGTGGAGTGGAGGCCAGTGATCTTCAGTGCAGTCGGTGCTCGTGGCGGGGGCTACTCTGAGCCCAAAGCACAACTTCGAGGGAGACCAGGAAGAGGATGCACTTGCAAAAGTTCTCGATGTCCAGGGGTCAAGGTTCCACGTCACCCACGACAGCTATGTGCCTCAGCTTCACTGGGTTCTCAGGGCAGCCTCCCGGAAGTCTGGAAATCTACCTCTGGTGATGCAAAGACTTCGGCGTCTAGCATGAGCTTCAGCGATGCAGACCGGACAGTTGCTTCTTTGGTGCCTGCCAAGCAGGGGAGTCACTCCTTGACCCCAAGGGAGATTCTTCAGTCCTCTAATCTTCAAGTAGAGCGTCGACAGTCCAGGATTCACGTTCAGAGTTTCGTCCAGGGATAATCTACAGTCCTAAGGACTGGGGTCCCATACTTATACTAAGTTAGGGGGTTGGACATACTCTGGGGACCCACCTATGGGAGGGTCAGGGAAGAGGGGTGGTTACACCCATTCCCTTTGTCCAGTTTCACGCCAGAGCAGGGGCAGGTAGCCCCTGCAACCGGTTTGAACTGGACTATGCACAGGGACACCAAATGTGCCCCCAGTGCAGGACTTCAAAGCACCAGAGAGTGCTCCCGCCCAGCCCCAATACACACTATCCTGTCTGGGGAGGTGGTTACACCTCCCCAGACAGGAAACCTATTGTCCAGGCCTCCCCTGCCGGAGTTTCGGTCAGCAGCAGGAGGCCAGACCCGTGTCTGTGGCAGCGGCATCCATTTTGTGATGCCAGGGCTCTGAAAAGTTAATACCGGGTATGCCGGTGTGTACATGCCTCACCCTCTAGAAGGGTGGAATGCTACCCTCACCGCCAGAACTGGCGGGGGGGGGGTAGTATTCCAAGGTGTTTGACACCAAACACGACATGTTTCCGTGCGGCCATCCCAAAGTTAGCATTTAACGCGAGGTTATAATGCACTTAAGAGTATATGGTCAGGTTGCACCACAAACAGCACCAGAGGATTGACTCCGAACACTGCAGAGGGGCTCTGCTCATGCAGGGGCACCCTCTCACATAAAAACCAAGCACTCTGCCTTCAGGATTGTTAAGGCCTGCCATAGTAGTGACTTGTAGGTTTATATGTGTGTGCAATGGTAGTGATATAGGTAGCCTATACCACAGTAAGGGGTGCATGCACCACCTTACCCAGGCTGCAGTAGCAGACCTGTGGTGTCTTTTGGAGGGCTTCCCAGGGGTGGCATAATATATGCTTCAGCCCCTGGTAGGCCTCTGGGGTACCTATGCCCTGGGTACATAGTATACCATATACTAGGGACTTATAAGGGCACTCCAGAATCCAATCAAAGATGTACCTAAGGTACATGGAAACCATTTTAGAGAGGAAGCAGTTAGGCTGGGGTTCTGATTAGCAGGGCCCCAGCCAGACTAAAGTCAAAAACAGTAAAGCATCAGCAAAAAGTGGGGGTACCCATGTGAAGCACATCCTACTCTCCTACAATCAGTGATGTCATCAGTGATGTCACTGACCATGTCATGAATGATGTAATATGTGACTTCATCAGCAGTGCATTGCGAGGCGCAAATTATAGTTAGCTGAACTAACTACAACGACCAAATTTCTCTGGTTTTGTACGAGTGAAATGCCCAACTAACTATAACGTCCCTGAAACCTATGGTTTTTTCAGTGATTTTCTAAGGTTTTTTAAAATGCTAATTTCTAACTATAACGTGCCTGAAACCTATGGTTTTTCAGTGAATTTCAAAGGTTTTTAAAATGCAAATTTCTAACTATAACGTCTCTAAAACCTTTGTTTTTTTAGTGAATTTCAAAGGTTTTTTAAATGATATTTTGTAACTGTTATATGTTTAAAATATTTTTACATTAGTTTTTATTTGTTGTAAAAATAATATAGTGTTTTTGTTTTCTAAAATATATATATATATTTTTTTTTTGCAAAAAAGTGGAGTCGTGTACCGATCGTGTACCTACCTCGGTGTGTGCGCGGATTCAAGCCGCCATATTGGTAAAGTCGTGGAGGATGCGCGTTTGATATGCGACGGGTGCGCGGTGTCCGGCCCCGCGTAACGTCACGTACGTATGAGGTCGCGCCGTGTGCACGACTCCCGTAAAATGTTATTATTTTAAAAGTATATGTATATAACTTTAATATGTGTTTTAAATCAAGAGATTATATAAACTAATTTGAAGAAGCATATATTAGTAATTTTATTAAAGGTATATTAGTGTTAAGTATATTTTCCGAGCTTCGAGATGGATGCACGTGTGTATGCGATGGGTGTGCGGTGTCCGTAATGTCACGTACGTATGTGGTCACGACGGGTGCGCGACTCCCGTAAATTGTTTATGTTTTAAAAGTATATTTATATAAGTTTAGTATGTGTTTTAAAGGAAGAGATTATCTAAAGTAATTATAAAATTGATATATTTCTATTTGGAATAAAGTTATATTATTGTTAAATACATTTTTCGTAAGTCGCGCCAGATGCGCCCTGGGTGGGCGCCGGGTGCGCGACCCCCATGTGACTTCAAAAGAAAGCATTTCATTGGTTTACAAGGTTTTGTTTCTAGAATGTGAAGGACCCCCTCCCTTTTTAGGTCTCGCCTACGCAGCGCGCATGCGTTGCATAGGAAAAAGACCTTTAGCCATCGGTTCCCTTTTTCGCCCAAAAACGTGCACGCGTTGCATTGCTTTCAATGGCAACGCGTGCATGTTTGGCGATTCCCTTGCGGGAGCAAGCAGCGGCGCCATATGTTATCAATTATCGCGCCTTGCTGCTCGCTCCCGCAAGGGAATCGCGCAGGCCCCTTCCTCTCTCCCCTCCCCCTGCTGCCGCCGAGGCGCGGGCGCTTGTGCTTGTTTTCACTTGCACAGGAGTTGCCTATTATCGGAGACATTGGACATTCTAAAATGTAAATGTTCCTTGTATACAGCAGGTGGCAGTGCTGCATCAGTCAATTGCTAATCGTGTACGAACGTAAGTGGAGTTCCATTGGGTGAAGTGGCTCTCTGGTGTATATCAACACACATCTGCGAATTATTTGCGGAGCTTCACCTGTAGGGTTGGGCATTTCTCTAAGTAGGTGTATTGTCAGTAGAATGCTTCAAGCCAATGGGAGTAGTGCAGAGGCGTAGCAAGGGGGGGAGGGGGCACGAGTTTTGGGGGCGGCGGCTAAAATATTTGCCAGCACCCCCCCCGCTCTTCAGGGCGGCAGAGTGCCTAGCTACGCCTCTGGAGTAGTGAAAAGCAGTAAATAAAAGTAACTGTTTGATGGCATCAAAAGCGGAGCTCGGGTGTTTTTTCATTGGTATCTGTGAGAGAATACTCAGTCTGGAATGTACTGGAAATGTAATGATTATTGTGATGTCTCCCCTATACCTGGCATGTAGACACGCAGTCTCTATATTCCTTAAGGATCCTTCTATTAATGATGATTATTTACGCCCTCCGCTCCCACCAGTTAATGGGTATATTTCAATGTGCGCTTTATTCAGTATTTTCGGAGAGGTTGCTTTTATTCTGAATCCTTTAGAGCCACCTGTCCTTTGATTGTCTCATGAAGGACTCAACAGTAGTTGGGTTTCAAAGTGTAAACCCTACGTTCTTATCAGTCGTTGCTGGACACTTGCATTGCACAGCCTGGGCTCGCTTTTTAGTTTTAAAACTGCTGTATCCTTTTCTCCCCCATGAGTATCAAGCTCACGCGATGAATAGGTGATAAAGCCCCGGAGCCGCGACCCATCGACGTGGCCGCTGTTGGTTCTTCCGCTCCCACACTCTTCATAGGTCTTTTTCTATGATCATTGTGAATGGAATGCCACTTGTGGGTTGTTCTCTTTTTGAACCAGTAGACACTTGCACGTTCACAGGGTTAGCTTCTGTTTGCACTTTACTTAGACAGCACAATTTGGTTTCCCCACAGAATCCTTGCAATGCAGCTCTGTACAGTAGAAGAGGTTGCCATTTCTTATTTTGTTTTATTTTTCAAGCGAGTGTTAATAAAATTAGATTTTAATGTGTTTTGGAGAGTTTGTTGGGTTTAGGTGCCCAGCGAAGTATTGGTTTGCACTAGTGAAAATGTTACGTTTTCGGGTGATTATTTTGAATACCCATTTTCTTCCTAGTGAAATCCATTTTTCGGTGATAGATTCGGTTGGTTGTGTTTTGAGCCCTTCTCTTTAGTTTAAACCCTCGTTTATGTTGTTGAAGCAGCTGGTGATATTACGAAATTGGGATCCCATCCTGTCACCTCCGTTTGGGGGGCAGAAAGTGTTGAGAGAGACGGATGAAAAGAGGGAAGCCATCAAGCCACAGAGGAGCGAACATGTCAGGGCAAGAGATGTGAGGGCTGCCCCACTTGGAGGAAGGGTTGGTGTGCATTGAGACTGCACACTCCACACTACTTATTGAAGTCCGTGAGTGAAAAGATGCCAAGACCTGTTCCGTAGACCGCGTAAACTGCATGGGTATGCAGAGTCTGATCACATTTAGCCGTGGCATGTAGACATGCAGTTACGTAGACCTATAGAAACACAGGAACAAGCATCCCGTTACATGTGCATGGGGGCCATTCCTGATCCCATTGGTTTTATTTAGCATTACCTAAAAGTACGCACGTGTAACTGTTTCATCTTTCTTGCACTGTGTATAATTGTCAATTACATGAAGTTATATAACTTTATTGGAGTGTAATCCGGTGTAAGAAGCGGTGGTTGTTTACTTTCTCCTGAAGCCACACGAAATAACCCTACTGAGAAACCGAAGTTTAATTTGAAAATATCGCTTAAATATCGTTTTTTAAAAAAAAATATATTTTTATTACAGTTTTCAACAATTAAACACTTAGTTGCAACAAGAGAATCACTGGACAGGGAATCCTGAAGGCAAATGTAGGTGTGACATAGATGGCAATTCGCTGAAGTACCGCGCCAAACATAGGATATGCATCTTATCCAGTAGTATCGTCTCCTCAAGTCCCGCAATGACATGTATGCAAGCATATAACCTCAAAATAAAACAGCAATAACTGGGCTATGGTGGTTGGGGGGAGGGGGGGAATGAGAGGTATGGGGGCAGGCATAGGCATGGAGAGTAGCCACGGCAGTGATCTAAATATCTGTTCTCACCTTGAATCTGGGTCTAGACTCCCATAGTCACTGGTCCTAAACTCCACACAGATACATTGCAGGGCTGCAGGCCTCTGGTCAGTTACGAACTCCATTCATGGTAGTTGTCTGCGTTGCTCAGTTGAGTACATACTTTTCCCTGCAGAGCGAGCTACAACTGTTCCCCAGACAGCAGACTGAATCTGAAAATTAGTTTCAGCAGTATGCCCATTCCCCTGCAGAAGCCTTTGACTTAACCCTTTCTTGTAAAGCAGGAGGTGTGTGCCTGTATCCGACACATTCCTCTAGTGTATTTGGGCCAAGCCATGAGATAGTTTCCTATGGGACTGTTATTCGTACAAGGCTCTTAGGGAAAGTGAGGCAAAACTACCCATGTTTTTTAGGTCTCGCTTACGCAGCGCGCAAGCGCTGCATAGGAGGGGACCTCTTGCAATCGATCACCACTTTTGCCTAAACGCGTGCATGTTTTGCATTGCTTTGTATTGCAACTTGTGCACGTTTGGCGTTTCCCTTGCGGGAGCGAGCAGCGGCGCCATCTGTTAGCAATTATTGCCCTGCCGCTGCTCGCTCCCATAAGGTAAACGCCAAACGTGCACGAGTGGCAAAACAACCCAATGCAAACCATGCACGCGTTTAAGCAAAAGTAAACGCTGTGCGTGTCTGGTCCCTATTACCATGCAGAGACTGCTTGTTTTCTTTGACGCTAAACAAAAGGTCTCTGTGCGCGGTCGCTGCATAATGACCCCAGTTCAGTTGTAAGTGCGTTTTCGATTTTCCCGTCCCACTGCAGAACAAAGGCCGCTGGCCCAATTCAGGTCAGCACTTTGCAACATCATCATTAGATGGGGAAAATAATTTTTGTCATCAGTTGTCTCCTGAGCATCCTCTTACCATGGGAAACGGTCTCCCGAATACGCGCGACACCGGCGGTGATGTCAAATGTCTGCCTCGGCCTGCTTTAATCCTAATTGGAGAATTTAGCTCTGAGTTTGGGTTTCTTCTGCATGTGTTTCGCCAGGGGTTGTATTGATTGGGGTATTTTTTGCAATGCCACACACGTCTCAGACACGACAGTGCGACCTTCATGGAGATAGGCATTTTGTGCAGTTTGTATTATTTCATATCGGCAGGTAGTGTCTGGTGAGGCGGCCACTGCATGGATTAGGAGCATTTTAGCTCGCATGTGCAATGGAATAAAATTCATGGCAACTGACTCGCCTGCTGCTACCATGGTACGACTGAATTCCCTTTCCTGGTATGCTGTAGTGTCACCCACATTTGTTTCTTAGTCAACTTCTTTTCTTCCCACCTGCCTGCTAGCCCCCTTTTATATTCGCTGGTTCTTTGAAAATGGGCCAATAGCCATGGGCAGTTTTTGTTCTGTGAATTAAAGACATTCAGTGTTATATGTTTAAATGTTCTATGTTTTTTGATGTCTTCATAATTTAAACTTGAAATTAAATGCATGATTTTGTGAGGTTTTTTTAAATAATATTTTGTCGGGTACAAATTAGTAAATAGTTCTCTGACCATCAATCCCGACAAAACCAAAATCGTTGTATTCGGCAGGCACAAGCATAAACAAGCATTGGCATAGCCAATAGGTCTCGCCTTTGGGACCTTATAAGTGTTTAGCAATGCAACAGTTGATGTTGTTGCACCAAGGATATTGTGCTGGATAACAAAACACTTATAAGGTTCCAAAGCGAGACCTATTGGCTATGCCAATGCTTGTTTTTCATTCCTTTGACTGCATCCTAGGAGACACACCTGTTGTGTTTTTTTACTAGGTTGTATTTTTTTTGGTGTTTTTTTAACTCAAAAATGGCTTCTTCATCTGAACCTGTCAATTTGGCAACAGAAGAAGAAGAGTTGGAGGAACCAGTGAAGAAGAGGAAGGAGTCTGTGGTATGGACCTTCTTTACGATTCCTGAGGGGGAAAAGAAGGTTAATGCTAGGAAAGTTAGCTGCACGCTATGTCCCAGGGTCCTTTCACGTGGAAGTGAAAAGAAGTATTCGTGCGGCACTTCCAGTATGATGAAGCACCTGCAGACACTGCATCCTCGTCATCTGGCCTGCGAACAACATCGTCGCGCCCAGGAAGCACAGCAGCATGATGACGAAACTGCTGGACCGAGCACCTCTGCAGCAAACCGTGGACTCGACATCCCTCCCGAGTTCGCAAACTTAGAACAGCACTGCATCAAGTGCAAGACTGTAGTTTGTTATGGCGAGCAGTCTGTTGATGCTGTGGTTTCTGCCGCAAGAAACCACTCTTGTTCATTTTTTTTTTTGTTGCATTTTTTTCTTGCAATGATAGTTTCATTGCAAAGTTGGACAGTTTGTTTTGTTGTTTTCCCTTTTTTTAAAAACACCCCAAAAAATTACAAAATAGTTAAAAAAACACAAAAAAATTATAAAATTGAAAAAAGAAGAAAAAAAACGGTTCTGTTTAGAACCACCTACTCTGTTAAAAGAAGAGCAATAAGTGTATGGTAATGCCTGGATGATTGCATGAGTACATATGTAGAGCTTGATTGATTGAAAGAGTGCATGGGTAGTGCATAAGTGATTGCATGAGTGCATCACTAGTGCCTGTGTGATTGAATGAGTGAATTGGTAGTGCCTGGCTGATTGCATCAGTGCTTTGGTAGTGCCTGAGTGATTGGATGAGTGCATGGGTAGTGCCTGCGTGACTGGACATGTGTATGGGTAATACCTGGGTGGTTGCATAAGTGCATGAGTAGTGCCTGTATATTAGGACAAGTGGATGGGTAATGCCTGGATTATTGCATAAGTGCATGGGTAATGCTTGGGTGTTTGCATTAGTATATAAGTGGTGCTTGGGTGATTGGAATACTGTATCAGTAGTGATTGGGTGATTGTATGAGTGTATCAGTAGTGCATGGGTTATTGCATGAGTACATAGGTAGTATTTGAGTGTTTGGAAGACTGCATGGGTAGTGCCAGGGTGATTGCATGAGTGCATCAGTTGTACGTATGTGCTTGTATGAGTGTATGGATAGTTTTTGTCTGATTGGACGAGTGGATGAGTAATGCCTGGGTGATTGCATAACTGCATCAGTACTACATAGGTGCTTGTATGAGTGCAAGGGTAATGCCTGCATGATTGGAGGAGTGCATGGGTAGTGAGAGGGTGATTACTGGACTGCATGAGTACTACCTGGGTAATTGAAGAAGCGAATGAGTAGTGTCTAGGTGGTTAGAGGACTGCATGGGTAGTGCTCAGGGGATTGTAGCACTGCATGTGTTAGTGCCTGGGTCATTGCATGAGTACATGGGTAGTGACTGGATGATTAGAGTACTGCAAGGAGAGTGCATGGCGAATTTATAAGTTCTTGGGTATTGGCGGAGTGATTGGATAAGTACATGGTGCTGGATGGGTGATTGGAGGAGTGCATGGGAAGTGACAGGGTGATTGCTGGACTGCAGGGGTACTACCTGGGTAATTGAAGGTGCGAATGAGCAGTATCTAGGTGGTTAGCGGACTGCATGGGTAGTGCACAGGTGATTGTAGCACTGCATGTGCTAGTGCCTGGGTCATTGCATGAGTATATGGGTAGTGACTGGATGATTAGAGTACTACAAGGAGAGTGCATGGCAAATTTATAAGTGCTTGGGTATTGGCGCAGTGATTGGATAAGTACATGATGCTGGCTGGGTGATTACAGCAGTGCATGGGTAGTGACAGGTTGATTGTTGGACTGCATGGGTACTACCTGGGTAATTGAAGGAGCGAATCAGTAGTGTGTAGGTGGTTAGAGGACTACATGGGTAGTGCACAGCGCATTGTAGCAGTGCATGTGTTAGTGCCTGGGTCATTGCATGAGTACATGGGTACTGACTGGATGATTAGAGTACTGCAAGGAGAGTGCATGGTGAAATTATACGTGCTTGGGTATTGGCGGAGTGATTGGATAAGTACATGGTGCTGGATGGGTGATTGGAGGAGTGCATGAGAAGTGACAGGGTGATTGCTGGACTGCATGGGTACTAACTGAGTAATTGGGGGAGCAAATGAGTAGTGTGTAGGTGGTTAGAGGACTGCATGGGTAGTGCTCAGGGGATTGTAGCAGTGCATGTGTTAGTGCCTGGGTCATTGCATGAGTACATGGGTACTGACTGGATGATTAGAGTACTGCAAGGAGAGTGCATGGTGAATTTATAAGTGCTTGGGTATTGGCAGAGTGATTGGATAAGTACATGGTGCTGGCTGGGTCATTGGAAGAGTGCACGGGGAGTGACAGTGGGATTGCTGGACAGCATGGAAGCTACCTGGGTAATTGAAGGTGTGAATGAGCAGTGTCTAGGCGGTAAGAGGATTGTATGGGAAGTGCACAGGTGATTGTGGCAGTGCATGTGTTAGTGCCTGGGTCATTGCATGAGTACATGAGTACTGACTGGATGATTAGAGTACTGCAAGGAGAGTGCATGGCGAATTTATAAGTGCTTGGGTTTTGGCGGAGTGATTGGATAAGTACATGGTGCTGGCTGGGTGATTGGAGGAGTGCATGGGGAGTGACAGGGGGATTGCTGTACTGCATGGGTACTACCTGGGTAATTGAAGGTGTGAATGAGCAGTGTCTACGTGGTTACAGTACTGCATGGGTAGTGCACAGGTGATTGTAGCACTGCATGTGTTAGTGCCTGGGTCATTGCATGAGTACATGGGTAGTGACTGGATGATTAGAGTACTGCAAGGAGAATGCATGGTGAATTTATAAGTGCTTGGGAATTGGTGGCGTGATTGGATAAGTACATAGCTAGTGACATTGGTGGCGTGATTGGAGGAGTGCATAGCTAGTGACAGGGTGATTGCTGGACTACATGGAAGCTACCTGGGTAATTGAAGGAGTGAACCAGTAGTGTATAGGTGGTTAGAGGACTGCATGGGTAGTGCACAGGTTATTGTAACACTGCATGTGTTAGTGCCTGGGTCATTGAATGAGTATATGGGTAGTGACTGGATGATTACAGTACTGCAAGGAGAGTGCATGGCGAATTTATAAGTGCTTGGGTATTGGCGCAGTGATTGGATAAGTACATGATGCTGGCTGGGTGATTACAGCAGTGCATGGGTAGTGACAGGGTGATTGTTGGACTGCATGGGTACTACCTGGGTAATTGAAGGAGCGAATCAGTAGTGTATAGGCGGTTAGAGGACTGCATGGGTAGTGCACAGGGGATTTTAGCAGTGAATGTGTTAGTGCCTGGGTCATTGCATGAGTACATGGGTACTGACTGGATGATTAGAGTTCTTCAAGGAGAGTGCATGGTGAATTTATAAGTGCTTGGGTATTGGCGGAGTGATTGGATAAGTACATGGTGCTGGCTGGGTCATTGGAAAAGTGCACGGGGAGTCACAGGGGGATTGCTGGACTGCATGGAAACTACCTGGGTAATTGAAGGTGTAAATGAGCACTGTCTAGGCGGTAAGAGGATTGTATGGGAAGTGCACAGGTGATTGTAGCAGTGCATGTGTTAGTGCCTGGGTCATTGCATGAGTACATGAGTACTGACTGGATGATTAGAGTACTGCAAGGAGAGTGCATGGTGAATTTATAAGTACTTGGTTATTGGCAGAGTGATTGGATAAGTACATGGTGCTGGCTGGGTCATTGGAAAATTGCACGGGGAGTGACAGGGGGATTGCTGAACTGCATGGAAACTACCTGGGTAATTGAAGGTGTGAATGAGCAGTGTCTAGGCGGTAAGAGGATTGTATGGGAAATGCACAGGTGATTGTAGCAGTGCATGTGTTAGTGCCTGGGTCATTGCATGAGTACATGAGTACTGACTGGATGATTAGAGTACTGCAAGAACAGTGCATGGCGAATTTATAAGTGCTTGGGTTTTGGCGGAGTGATTGAATAAGTACATGGTGCTGGCTGGGTGATTGGAGGAGTGCATGGGGAGTGACAGGGGGATTGCTGGACTGCATGGGTACTACCTGGGTAATTGAAGGTGTGAATGAGCAGTGTCTACATGGTTAGTGGACTGCATGGGTAGTGCACACGTCATTGTAGCACTGCATGTGTTAGTGCCTGGGTCATTGCATGAGTACATGGGTAGTGACTGGATGATTAGACTACCTCAAGGAGAATGCATGGTGAATTTATAAGTGCTTGGGTATTGGCGGAGTGATTGGATAAGTACATGGTGCTGGCTGGGTCATTGGAAGAGTGCACAGGGAGTGACGGGGCATTGCTGGACTGCAGGGGTACTACCTGGGTAATTGACGGAGTGAATGAGTAGTGTGTAGGTGGTTAGAGGACTGCATGGGTAGTGCTTAGGGGATTGTAGCAGTGCATGTGTTAGTGCCTGGGTCATTGCATGAGTACATGGGTAGTGACTGGATGATTAGAGTACTGCAAGGAGAGTGCATGGCGAATTTATAAGTGCTTGGGTATTGGCGGAGTAATTGGATAAGTACATGGTGCTGGATGGGTGATTGGAGGAGTGCATGGGAAGTGACAGGGTGATTGCAGGACTGCATGGGTACTACCTGGGTAATTGAAGGAGCGAATCAGTAGTGTGTAGGTGGTTAGAGGACTGCATGGGTAGTGCACAGGGGATTGTAGCAGTGCATGTGTTAGTGCCAGTGTCATTGCATGAGTACATGGGTACTGACTGGATGATTAGAGTACTGCAAGGAGAGTGCATGGTGAATTTATAAGTGCTTTGGTAATGGCGGAGTGATTGGATAAGTACATGGTGCTGGATGGGTGATTGGAGGAGTGCATGAGAAGTGACAGGGTGATTGCTGGACAGCATGGGTACTAACTGGGTAATTGAAGGAGCAAATGAGTAGTGTCTATGTGGTTAGACGACTGCATGGGTAGTGCTCAGGGGATTGTAGCAGTGCATGTGTTTGTGCCTGGGTCATTGCATGAGTACATGGGTACTGACTGGATGATTAGAGTACTGCAAGGAGAGTGCATGGTGAATTTATAAGTGCTTGGGTATTGGCAGAGTGATTGGATAACTAAATGGTGCTGGCTGGGTCATTGGAAGAGTGCACAGGGAGTGACAGGGGGATTGCTGGACTGCATGGAAACTACCTGGGTAATTGAAGGTGTGAATGAGCAGTGTCTAGGCGGTAAGAGGATTGTATGGGAAGTGCACAGGTGATTGTAGCAGTGCATGTGTTAGTGCCTGGGTTATTGCATGAGTACATGTGTACTGACTGGATGATTAGAGTACTGCAAGGAGAGTGCATGGTGAATTTATAAGTGCTTGGGTTTTGGCAGAGTGATTGGATAAGTACATGGTGCAGGCTGGGTGATTGGAGGAGTGCATGGGGAGTGACAGGGGGATTGCTGGACTGCATGGGTACTACCTGGGTAATTGAAGGTGTAAATGAGCAGTGTCTGCATGGTTAGAGGACTACATGGGTAGTGCACACGTAATTGTAGCACTGCATGTGTTAGTGCCTGGGTCATTGCATGAGTACATGGGTAGTGACTGGATGATTAGGGTACTGCAAGGAGAATGCATGGTGAATTTATAAGTGCTTGGGAATTGGCGGAGTGATTGGATACGTACATAATACTGGCTGGGTGATTGGAGGAGTGCATAGCTAGTGACAGGGTGATTGCTGGACTACATGGGTACTACCTGGGTAATTGAAGGAGTGAATCAGTAGTGTGTAGGTGGTTAGAGGACTGCATGGGTAGTGCTCAGGGGATTGTAGCACTGCATGTGTTAGTGCCTGGGTCATTGCATGAGTACATGGGTACTAACTGAATGATTAGAGTTCTGCAAGGAGAGTGCATGGTGAATTTATAAGTACTTTGGTATTGGCGGAGTGATTGGATAAGTACATGGTGCTGGCTGGGTCATTGGAAGAGTGCACGGGGAGTCACAGGGGGATTGCTGGACTGCATGGAAACTACCTGGGTAATTGAAGGTGTGAATGAGCACTGTCTAGGCGGTAAGAGGATTGTATGGGAAGTGCACAGGTGATTGTAGCAGTGCATGTGTTAGTGCCAGGGTCATTGCATGAGTACATGAGTACTCACTGGATGATTAGAGTACTGCAAGGAGAGTGCAAGGTGAATTTATAAGTGCTTGGTTATTGGCAGAGTGATTGGATAAGTACATGGTGCTGGCTGGGTCATTGGAAGAGTGCACGGGGAGTGACAGGGGGATTGCTGGACTGCATGGAAACTACCTGGGTAATTGAAGGTGTGAATGAGCAGTGTCTAGGCGGCAAGAGGATTGTATGGGAAATGCACAGGTGATTGTAGCAGTGCATGTGTTAGTGCCTGGGTCATTGCATGAGTACATGAGTACTGACTGGATGATTAGAGTACTTCAAGGAGAGTGCATGGCGAATTTATAAGTGCTTGGGTTTTGGTGGATTGATTGGATAAGTACATGGTGCTGGCTGGGTGATTGGAGGAGTGCATGGGGAGTGACAGGGGGATTGCTGGACTGCATGGGTACTACCTGCGTATTTGAAGGTGTGAATGAGCAGTGTCTACATGGTTAGTGGACTGCATGGGAAGTGCACACGTCATTGTAGCACTGCATGTGTTAGTGCCTGGGTCATTGCATGAGTACATGGGTAGTGACTGGATGATTAGAGTACCTCAAGGAGAATGCATGGTGAATTTATAAGTGCTTGGGAATTGGCGGAGTGATTGGATAAGTACATAGTACTGGCTGGGTGATTGGACTAGTGCATAGCTAGTGACAGGGTGATTGCTGGACTACATGGGTACTACCTGGGTAATTGAAGGAGTGAATCAGTAGTGTGTAGGTGGTTAGAGGACTGCATGGGTAGTGCTCAGGGGATTGTAGCACTGCATGTGTTAGTGCCTGGGTCATTGCATGAGTACATGGGTACTAACTGAATGTTTAGAGTTCTGCAAGGAGAGTGCATGGTGAATTTATAAGTGCTTGGGTATTGGCGGAGTGATTGGATAAGTACATGGTGCTAGCTGGGTCATTGGAAGAGTGCACAGGGAGTGACAGGGGCATTGCTGGACTGCAGGGGTACTACCTGGGTAATTGACGGAGTGAATGAGTAGTGTGTAGGTGGTTAGAGGACTGCATGGGTAGTGCTTAGGGGATTGTAGCAGTGCATGTGTTAGTGCCTGGGTCATTGCATGAGTACATGGGTAGTGACTGGATGATTAGAGTACTGCAAGGAGAGTGCATGGCGAATTTATAAGTGCTTGGGTATTGGCGGAGTAATTGGATAAGTACATGGTGCTGGATGGGTGATTGGAGGAGTGCATGGGAAGTGACAGGGTGATTGCAGGACTGCATGGGTACTACCTGGGTAATTGAAGGAGCAAATCAGTACTGTGTAGGTGGTTAGATGACTGCATGGGTAGTGCACAGGGGATTGTAGCAGTGCATATGTTAGTGCCAGTGTCATTGCATGAGTACGTGGGTACTGACTGGATGATTAGAGTACTGCAAGGAGAGTGCATGGTGAATTTATAAGTGCTTGGGTAATGGCGGAGTGATTGGATAAGTACATGGTGCTGGATGGGTGATTGGAGGAGTGCATGAGAAGTGACAGGGTGATTGCTGGACAGCATGGGTACTAACTGGGTAATTGAAGGAGCAAATGAGTAGTGTCTATGTGGTTAGAGGACTGCATGGGTAGTGCTCAGGGGATTGTAGCAGTGCATGTGTTTGTGCCTGGGTCATTGCATGAGTACATGGGTACTGACTGGATGATTAGAGTACTGCAAGGAGAGTGCATGGTGAATTTATAAGTGCTTGGGTATTGGCAGAGTGATTGGATAACTAAATGGTGCTGGCTGGGTCATTGGAAGAGTGCACGGGGAGTGACAGGGGGATTGCTGGACTGCATGGAAACTACCTGGGTAATTGAAGGTGTGAATGAGCAGTGTCTAGGCGGTAAGAGGATTGTATGGGAAGTGCACAGGTGATTGTAGCAGTGCATGTGTTAGTGCCTGGGTCATTGCATGAGTACATGGGTAGTGACTGGATGATTAGAGTACTGCAAGGAGAATGCATGGTGAATTTATAAGTGCTTGGGAATTGGCGGAGTGATTGGATACGTACATAATACTGGCTGGGTGATTGGAGGAGTGCATAGCTAGTGACAGGGTGATTGCTGGACTACATGGGTACTACCTGGGTAATTGAAGGAGTGAATCAGTAGTGTGTAGGTGGTTAGAGGGCTGCATGGGTAGTGCTCAGGGGATTGTAGCACTGCATGTGTTAGTGCCTGGGTCATTGCATGAGTACATGGGTACTAACTGAATGATTAGAGTTCTGCAAGGAGAGTGCATGGTGAATTTATAAGTGCTTGGGTATTGGCGGAGTGATTGGATAAGTACATGGTGCTGGCTGGGTCATTGGAAGAGTGCACGGGGAGTCACAGGGGGATTGCTGGACTGCATGGAAACTACATGGGTAATTGAAGGTGTGAATGAGCACTGTCTAGGCGGTAAGAGGATTGTATGGGAAGTGCACAGGTGATTGTAGCAGTGCATGTGTTAGTGCCTGGGTCATTGCATGAGTACATGAGTACTCACTGGATGATTAGAGTACTGCAAGGAGAGTGCATGGTGAATTTATAAGTGCTTGGTTATTGGCAGAGTGATTGGATAAGTACATGGTGCTGGCTGGGTCATTGGAAGAGTGCACGGGGAGTGACAGGGGATTGCTGGACTGCATGGAAACTACCTGGGTAATTGAAGGTGTGAATGAGCAGTGTCTAGGCGGCAAGAGGATTGTATGGGAAATGCACAGGTGATTGTAGCAGTGCATGTGTTAGTGCCTGGGTCATTGCATGAGTACATGAGTACTGGCTGGATGATTAGAGTACTTCAAGGAGAGTGCATGGCGAATTTATAAGTGCTTGGGTTTTGGTGGATTGATTGGATAAGTACATGGTGCTGGCTGGGTGATTGGAGGAGTGCATGGGGAGTGACAGGGGGATTGCTGGACTGCATGGGTACTACCTGCGTATTTGAAGGTGTGAATGAGCAGTGTCTACATGGTTAGTGGACTGCATGGGAAGTGCACACTTCATTGTAGCACTGCATGTGTTAGTGCCTGGGTCATTGCATGAGTACATGGGTAGTGACTGGATGATTAGAGTACCTCAAGGAGAATGCATGGTGAATTTATAAGTGCTTGGGAATTGGCGGAGTGATTGGATAAGTACATAGTACTGGCTGGGTGATTGGAGGAGTGCATAGCTAGTGACAGGGTGATTGCTGGACTATATGGGTACTACCTGGGTAATTGAAGGAGTGAATCAGTAGTGTGTAGGTGGTTAGAGGACTGCATGGGTAGTGCTCAGGGGATTGTAGCACTGCATGTGTTAGTGCCTGGGTCATTGCATGAGTACATGGGTACTAACTGAATGATTAGAGTTCTGCAAGGAGAGTGCATGGTGAATTTATAAGTGCTTGGGTATTGGCGGAGTGATTGGATAAGTACATGATGCTGGCTGGGTCATTGGAAGAGTGCACGGGGAGTGACAGGGGCATTGCTGGACTGCAGGGGTACTACCTGGGTAATTGAAGTAGTGAATGAGTAGTGTGTAGGTGGTTAGAGGACTGTATGGGTAGTGCTTAGGGGATTGTAGCAGTGCATGTGTTAGTGCCTGGGTCATTGCATGAGTACATGGGTAGTGACTGGATGATTAGAGTACTGCAAGGAGAGTGCATGGCGAATTTATAAGTGCTTGGGTATTGGCGGAGTGATTGGATAAGTACATGGTGCTGGATGGGTGATTGGAGGAGTGCATGGGAAGTGACAGGGTGATTGCAGGACTGCATGGGTACTACCTGGGTAATTGAAGGTGCGAATGAGCAGTATCTAGGTAGTTAGAGGACTGCATGAGTAGTGCACAGGTGATTGTAGCACTGCATGTGTTAGTGCCTGGGTCATTGCATGAGTATATGGGTAGTGACCCCGACACCGCCGCCCGCAACCTCAGACAGTGGATCAACGACTGCGCCAACACCCTCGCCCCGCTCAAGAATCCGCCCAACAGCCACACCAGCAAGAAAGCCACCTGGTTCACCGAAGACCTCCAGGCCTCCAAACGAACATGCCGAAAACTGGAGAAGATCTGGCTCCACGAACGGACAGCGGACAGCTACGCCGCCCACAAGAGCGCCACCCGCAGTCACCATCACCTCATCAGATCCGCCAAAAGGGCCTCACTCAAAGACCGCCTAGACAACAACGCACACAACAGCAAAGAGCTCTTCAACATCGTGAAGGAACTCTCCAACCCCAGCTCCAACACCAACGACATCCAGCCGTCGCGAGACCTGTGCGACTCACTGGCCACCTTCTTCCACCGCAAAATCGCCGACATCCACGACAGCTTCAACACCACGACCGCCCCGGCAACCACCGAGACCACTGCCCCACAACCACCAACCGCCTGCTCTCCTGGACCAACATCAACGACGAGGACACCAGCGAGATCATGAACACCATCCACTCCGGTTCACCGCTAGACCCGTGCCCTCACCACATCTTCAACAAAGCCAGTACAGCCATCGCGCCCCATCTCCGGAAAATAATCAACATCTCCTTCGAGACAGCAACCTTCCCGGAAAGCTGGAAGCACGCCGAGATCACCGCCTTACTCAAGAAACCCAAGGCAGACCCCAAGGACCTCAAGAACTTCCGACCCATCTCTCTGCTCCCGTTCTCCGCGAAGGTCACCGAGAAAATCGTCAACAAACAACTGACCCGCTACCTCGAGGAGAACAACATCCTGGACCCTTCCCAGTCCGGCTTCGCTAGCAACCACAGCACCGAAACCGCCCTCATCGCCGCCACCGATGACATCAGGACCCTGCTAGACAACGGAGAAACAGCAGCCCTCATCCTCCTGGACCTATCAGCCGCCTTCGACACGGTCTGCCACCACACACTACGAACACGCCTTCACGACGCCGGGATCCAAGAGAAGGCCCTGGACTGGACCACATCCTTCCTTTCCCGGCAGAACACAAAGCGTCCGCCTCGCCCCCTTCCGATCCAAGGCCACCAAGATCATCTGCGGCGTACCCCAAGGCTCCTCCCTCAGCCCAACGCTGTTCAACATCTACATGGCACCCTCGCCCACGTCGCCCGACAGCACAACCTCAACATCATCTCCTACGCCGACGACACCCAGCTGATCCTCTCCCTCACCAAAGACCCTCACACCGCCAAAGCCCACCTCCACGAAGGAATGAAGGCCGTCGCCGAATGGATGAGGACCAGCCGCCTGAAGCTGAACTCGGACAAGACGGAGGTCCTCATCCTTGGTTCCAACCCTTCAGCCTGGGACGACTCCTGGTGGCCAACATCACTGGGAACAGCCCCGCCACCCACCGACCACGTACGCAACCTAGGGGTCATCCTCGACCCCACCCTCTCCATGACTAAGCAGGTCAACGCCGTTTCCTCATCCTGCTTCAACATCCTCCGAATGCTCCGCAGGATCTTCAAGTGGATCCCCACCGAAACAAGAAAAACAGTCACCCAGGCCCTCGTCACCAGCATGCTGGACTACGGAAACGCCCTCTACGCAGGAGCGACCGGCTAAGCTCCTGAGACGGCTGCAACGCATCCAGAACGCCTCTGCACGTCTTATCCTCGACATCCCCCGACGCAGCCACATCACACCCCACCTGAGAGACCTGCACTGGCTCCCTGTCAACAAGAGGATAACCTTCAAGCTCCTCACCCACGCACACAAAGCACTCCACAACTCCGGACCAGCCTACCTCAACAGACGACTCAGCTTCTACACCCCCACCCGCCAGCTCCGCTCGACCAGCCTCGCCCTCGCCACAGTCCCCCGCATCCGGAAAACAACCGCCGGCGGCAGATCCTTCTCCCACCTCGCCGCCAAGACCCTCCACACCCTCCCCACCAACCTCCGACAGACCCAAGACCTACTGGCCTTCAGAAGACTCCTCAAGACCTGGCTCTTCGATCAGTAGCAGCACCACCCCCCTCTTCCCCCAGCGCCTTGAGACCCTCGCGGGTATGTAGTGCGCTTTATAAGTGACATGATTGATTGATTGATTGATTGACTGGATGATTAGAGTACTGCAAGGAGAGTGCATGGCGTATTTATAAGTGCTTGGGTATTGGCGCAGTGATTGGATAAGTACATGATGCTGGCTGGGTGATTATAGCAGTGCATGGGTAGCGACAGGATGATTGTTGGACTGCATGGGTACTACCTGGGTAACTGAAGGAGCGAATCAGTAGTGTGTAGGTGGTTAGAGGACTGCATGGGTAGTGCACAGGGGATTGTAGCAGTGCATGTGTTAGTGCCTGGGTCATTGCATGAGTACATGGGTACTGACTGGATGATTAGAGTACTGCAAGGAGAGTGCATGGTGAATTTATAAGTGCTTGGGTATTGGCGGAGTGATTGGATAAGTACATGGTGCTGGATGGGTGATTGGAGGAGTGCATGAGAAGTGACAGGGTGATTTCTGGACAGCATGGGTACTAACTGGGTAATTGAAGGAGCAAATGAGTAGTGTCTATGTGGTTAGAGGACTGCATGGGTAGTGCTCAGGGGATTGTAGCAGTGCATGTGTTTGTGCCTGGGTCATTGCATGAGTACATGGGTACTGACTGGATGATTAGAGTACTGCAAGGAGAGTGCATGGTGAATTTATAAGTGCTTGGGTATTGGCAGAGTGATTGGATAAGTACATGGTGCTGGCTGGGTTATTGGAAGAGTGCACGGGGAGTGACAGGGGGATTGCTGGACTGCATGGAAACTACCTGGGTAATTGAAGGTGTGAATGAGCAGTGTCTAGGCGGTAAGAGGATTGTATGGGAAGTGCACAGGTGATTGTAGCAGTGCATGTGTTAGTGCCTGGGTCATTGCATGAGTACATGAGTACTGACTGGTTGATTAGAGTACTGCAAGGAGAGTGCATGGTGAATTTATAAGTGCTTGGGTTCTGGCAGAGTGATTGGATAAGTACATGGTGCTGGCTGGGTGATTGGAGGAGTGCATGGCGAGTGACAGGGGGATTGCTGGACTGCATGGGTACTACCTGGGTACTTGAAGGTGTAAGTGAGCAGTGTCTACATGGTTAGAGGACTGCATGGGTAGTGCACACGTAATTGTAGCACTGCATGTGTTAGTGCCTGGGTCATTGCATGAGTACATGGGTAGTGACTGGATGATTAGAGTACTGCAAGGAGAATGCATGATGAATTTATAAGTGCTTGGGAATTGGCGGAGTGATTGGATAAGTACATAGTACTGGCTGGGTGATTGGAGGAGTGCATAGCTAGTGACAGGGTGATTGCTGGACTACATGGGTACTACCTTGGTAATTGAATGAGTGAATCAGTAGTGTGTAGGTGGTTAGAGGACTGCATGGGTAGTGCTCAGGGGATTGTAGCACTGCATGTGTTAGTGCCTGGGTCATTGCATGAGTACATGGGTACTAACTGAATGATTAGAGTTCTGCAAGGTGAGTGCATGGTGAATTTATAAGTACTTGGGTATTGGCGGAGTGATAGGATAAGTACATGGTGCTGGCTGGGTCATTGGAAGAGTGCACGGGGAGTGACAGGGGGATTGCTGGACTGCATGGGTACCACCTGGGTAATTGAAGGAGTGAATGAGTAGTGTGTAGGTGGTTAGAGGACTGCATGGCAAGTGCTTAGGGGATTGTAGCAGTGCATGTGTTAGTGCCTGGGTCATTGCATGAGTACATGGGTAGTGACTGGATGATTAGAGTACTGCAAGGAGAGTGCATGGTGAATTTATAAGTGCTTGGGTATTGGCGGAGTGATTGGATAAGTACATGGTGCTGGATGGGTGTTTGGAGGAGTGCATGAGAAGTGACAGGGTGATTGCTGGACTGCATGGGTACTAACTGGGTAATTGAAGGAGCAAATGAGTAGTATGTAGGTGGTTAGAGGACTGCATGGGTAGTGCTCAGGGGATTGTAGCAGTGCATGTGTTTGTGCCTGGGTCATTGCATGAGTACATGGGTACTGACTGGATGATTAGAGTTCTGCAAGGAGAGTGCATGGTGAATTTATAAGTGCTTGGGTATTGGCGGAGTGATTGGATAAGTACATGGTGCTGGCTGGGTCATTGGAAGAGTGCATGGGGAGTGACAGTGGCATTGCTGGACTGCAGGGGTACTACCTGGGTAATTGAAGGAGTGAATGAGTAGTGTGTAGGTGGTTAGAGGACTGCATAGGTAGTGCACAGGTGATTGTACCAGTGCATGTGTTAGTGCCTGGGTCATTGCATGAGTACATGAGTACTGACTGGATGATTAGAGTACTGCAAGGAGAGTGCATGGTGAATTTATAAGTGCTTGGGTTTTGGCGGAGTGATTGGATAAGTACATGGTGCTGGTTGGGTGATTAGAGGAGTGCATGGGAAGTGACAGGGTGATTGCTGGACTGCATGGGTACTACCTGGGTAATTGAAGGTGCGAATGAGCAGTATCTATGTGGTTAGAGGACTGCATGAGTAGTGCACAGGTGTTTGTAGCACTGCATGTGTTAGTGCCTGGGTTATTGCATGAGTATATGGGTAGTGACTGGATGATTAGAGTACTGCAAGGAGAGTGGATGGCGGAATTATAAGTGCTTGGGTATTGGCGCAGTGATTGGATAAGTACATGATGCTGGCTGGGTGATTACAACAGTGCATGGGTAGTGACAGGGTGATTGTTGGACTGCATGGGTACTACCTGGGTAATTGAAGGAGCGAATCAGTAGTGTGTAGGTGGTTAGAGGACTGCATGGGTAGTGCACAGGGGATTGTAGCAGTGCATGTGTTAGTGCCTGGGTCGATGCATGAGTACATGGGTACTGACTGGATGATTTGAGTACTGCAAGGAGAGTGCATGGTGAATTTATAAGTGCTTGGGTGTTGGCGGAGTGATTGGATAAGTACATGGTGCTGGATGGGTGATTGGAGGAGTGCATGAGAAGTGACAGGGTGATTGCTGGACTGCATGGGCACTAACTGGGTAATTGAAGGAGCAAATGAGTAGTGTGTAGGTGGTTAGAGGACTGCATGGGTAGTGCTCAGTGGATTGTAGCAGTGCATGTGTTTGTGCCTGGTTCATTGCATGAGTACATGGGTACTGACTGGATGATTAGAGTACTGCAAGGAGAGTGCATGGTGAATTTATAAGTGCTTGGTTATTGGCAGAGTGATTGGATAAGTACATGGTGCTGGCTGGGTCATTGTAAGAGTGCACTGGGAGTGACAGGTGGATTGCTGGACTGCATGGAAGCTACCTGGGTAATTGAAGGTGTGAATGAGCAGTGTCTAGGCAGTAAGAGGATTGAATGGAAAGTGCACAGGTGATTGTAGCAGTGCATGTGTTAGTGCCTGGGTCATTGCATGAGTACATGAGTACTGACTGGATGATTAGAGTACTGCAAGGAGAGTGCATGGCGAATTTATAAGTGCTTGGTGTGAGAAGTTGGGCTGGCAAATGCTGTCCACTAGTTATAGTGGGCACCTTGCACCAGTCCAAACGACCTTTATTGATGATAGGTTTAAAGACAACCTTTATTGAAAGCTATCCTAGTGGTAGCTATGGAGAGCAGCCTTCAGGCTAAGTCTTGAAGGAGTGTTAAGCTGTTTGTTTTACCAGTTATAAGCTCATGAATGATCAAATGAAAGGAGAACCACACCAGGTATATATATATAAATATATGTATTTATTACTAAACACTACCCAATAGTCTCTTTATGAGGCTAGAGGTCAAAGTACACAAGTTACAAGTCAAATAGCACAGTAAGTTAGCACAATATACGATTAGCCCTAGGCGCGTACCAAACCATATATTAAGAAAGTGGTATAAGAACCACGACTTAAGTAGACACAAGGCCTAGAGCCTGTAGAATCGCTGGGACCCCAAGGAACCACCCAAGGTAGTGACACAGGGGACCCACGGGGGCTGTGTGCAGTGTGTGAACACAGCCGCGAGCTCCGTTGAAGTCTATGGGAATGTCGCAGTTATCGTTTTAGAGATTAGGGACACTTAGAATTGGACTAGGACCAAACCCTTTTGGACTTAGACAGTTCTAGGGTCAACACCCACGGGAGCACCGTAGTACTCGAGTTACCTCACCCAGGGAAGCCGGGTGCATAGGTGTCAAATGGTGTCGGGTCGCGTCGTCGTTTTCAATGGCAGCCTGCCACGAAGTGCTGCTGCCGGGAAGATGCGAAGTGTCCGAAGAGACACTTCGCCTGGATCGAAGATGAGAAGAACCTGAAAGCATAGGGGACAGAGTCTGGGTCACTTGCCAGTGACCAGGGGCACGATAGTCGAATGCCCACCGATGTCGGGTGCTTCAGGTGAAAGAGTTGAAGCTTGACTCTTCAGCCACGAGGACCAGGAGGCGTCGATGACAACCAGGAGCTGGATTCCAGCTGCCCCACAAAGGATGTCGAGTGCTGCAGTGTTGGTGTCCAGATTGAATACAGCAAGCCTTGGCAACAGCAACCCACGCAGAAAGGAGAAAGATGCTTCGGAGCAGACCAGCAAGGTCTGAGGGACTCACCACTTGGTGGGGAGTTAGGGCACGTCTGGAGCAACCAGAAACGCCCAAAGAAAATCAGAGTTGCCTTCACAGCGACCCACCAGTTGACGGACCAGGGATCGCAAAGGAGCCCCAAGCGGAAATGCAGGAAGTGGGCCCACAGGACACTCTTTAAGTGTAGGCTCACAATCTTCATAACAAATGGTGCTCGGGGCATGGGCTATAAGTATCCCAAAGCAGGACTTCAAGAGTTGTCGAGAAGTCAATGCACTAGCAAATGTGCACGGTGACCAGGAGGTCCAGTTCCACGCTACTCACAAAGGCTGCGGGTCTCAGCTTTGCTGGGGACTCGGGTTGGCCTCTGAGATGTCTGGAAATCCTCTTCCTGGGCTGCAAGTACTTCGGAGTCCGGCGGGAGCTTCGGAGATGCAGACCGGCAAATGCTTCGTTGGTGCCTGCCAAGCAGGGGAGTCACTCCTTGACCCCAAGGGAGATTTCTTCAGTCCTCTAGTCTTTAGTAGAGCGTCGAAGTTTCAGGATTCAGTAGCAGAGTTTTGTCCAGGGATATCTAAAGTCCTGTTGCCAGGGTTCCCTTACTTATACTAAAGAAGGGGGTTGGACTAACTCTGGGGACCCACCTATGGGAGGGTTTGGAAAGAGGGGTGGCTACACCCATTTCCTTTGTCCAGTTTTGCGTCAGAGCAGGGGCTGGTAGCCCCTGCAACCGGTTTGAACTGGGGTATGCACGAGGACACCAAATGTGCCCCCAGTGCAGGACTTCAAAAGCACTCAGAGAGTGCACCCACCCAGCCCCAATCCACTAAGGCCTGTCTGGGAGGTGGTAACACCTCCCTGTGACAGGAAACCTATTGTCCTGGCCTCCCCTGCCGGAGTTTCGGTCAGCAGCAGGAGGCCAGACTCGTGTCTGTGGCTGCAGCATCCATTTTGTGATGCCAGGCTCTGTTTAGTTGGTACCGGGTATACCGGTGCTGTCATGTCTCTCCCTCTAGAAGGGTGGGATCATACTCCCACACCAGTTACTGGTGTGGGGGTATGATTCCAAGGTGTTTGACACCAAACACCACATGTTTCCGTGCAGCCATCCCAAAGTTAGCATTTACCGTTTAGATATAATGCACTTAAGAGTATATGGTCAGGCTGCACCACAGACAACCCCGGAGAGGAGATTCCGAAGGCTGAAGAGGGGCTCTGCTCATGCATGGGCACCCTCTCACATAAAACCAAGCACCCTGCCTTCAGGATTGATAAGGCCTGCCATAGGGGTGACTGACAGGTTTGTATGTGCAGTGATAGGTGCGATATAGTGAACCTATATCTCTGTAAGGGGTGCATGCACCACCTTACTCAGGCTGCAGTAGCAGTCCTGTGGTGTCATTTTGGAGGGCCTTCCAGGGGTGGCACAATACATGCTTCAACACCTGGTAGGCCTCTGGGGTACCTATGCCCTGGGTACATAGTATACCATATACTAGGGACTTATAAAGGTACCCCAGAATCCAATCTGAAGTGTACTTAAGGTACATGGAATCAATTTAGAGAGGAAGCAGCTAGGCTGGGGTCCTGGATAGCAGGGCCCCAGCCAGACTAAAGTCGAAAAACAGTGACACACCAGCAAAAAGTGGGGGTAACCATAAGAGGCAGATCCTACTCTCCTACACAACCCCCCCCCCCAAACGCAGAGACATTAAACTAACCTTGACCAGTTAAGTCTTCATGTTCTAAGTGGAAATATCTGGAGAGTCCATCTGCATTGGCATGGTTACTCCCAGGTCTATGTTCCACTGTATAGTCCATCCCCTGTAGGGAAATGGACCACCTCAAAAGTTTGGGGTTTTCACCCTTCATCTGTTTTAGCCATAAGAGGGGCTTATGGTCTGTCTGAACAAGGAAGTGAGTGCCAAACAAGTATGGCCTCAGCTTCTTCAGAGCCCAAACCACAGCAAAGGCCTCCCTCTCAATGGCTGACCAACGTTTCTCTCTGGGGGTCAGCCTTCTGCTAATAAAAGCTACTGGCTGATCCTGACCTTCTTCATTCAATTGTGACAGTACAGCCCCTACCCCCAATTCAGATGCATCTGTCTGCACAATGAACTTCTTGGAGTAATCAGGACTTTGCAGAATGGGAGCAGTGCACATGGCCTGCTTCAGGTCATCAAATGCCTTTTGACAGCTAACTGTCCACTGAACCTTTTTGGGCATTTTCTTAGAGGTTAAGTCATTCAGGGGTGTCACTATTGATCCATACCCCTTGACAAATCTTCTGTAGTACCTAGTCAGGCCTAAAAAGGCTCTCACCTGTGTCTGGGTAGTTGGAGCAAGCCAGTCCATGATGGTCTGGATCTTGCTCTGCAATGGTTGAACCTGGCCTCCACCCACAAGGTGGCCCAGGTACACAACCTGACTCTGCCCTATCTGGCACTTTGTGGCCTTGATAGTGAGGCCTGCCTTCTGCAGGGCCTCCAAAACATTTCTGAGGTGGACCAGGTGATCCTCCCAGGTGGAGCTAAAGACAGCAATATCATCTAGATATGCTGCACTATAGGCTTCCAGACCTGTAAGGACTGTGTTCACCAACCTCTGAAAAGTGGCAGGTGCATTCTTCAAACCAAAGGGCATCACCACAAATTGGTACAGCCCACCAGGGGTAGAAAATGCAGTTTTTGGCTTTGCATCATCAGCTAGTCTGATCTGCCAGTAGCCAGCTGTTAGGTCAAATGTGCTTAGATACTTGGCTGAGGCCAAAGTGTCTATTAGCTCATCTGCCCTGGGGATTGGATGGGCATCAGTCCTAGTGACTGCATTGAGGCCTCTGTAGTCCACACAAAACCTCATCTCTCTCTTACCATCTTTTGTGTGATGTTTTGGCACCTGGACCACTGGATTAGCCCAAGGGCTATCTGAAGGTTCAATGACACCCAGTTCCAACATTTTCTGGACTTCTGTCCTGATACAGTCCCTGACCTGGTCAGGTTGCCTGTAAATCTTACTTTTAACAGGCAGACTGTCCCCAGTGTCCACTTCATGAGTGCACCAGGTGGTCTGACTTGGAGTCAGAGAAAACATGTGTCTGAACTGATTGAGCACCTGTCTACAATCAGTTTGCTGCTGAGCAGTGAGGCTGCCTGCCAAGGCTACACCATCCACTGACCCATCATCAGGGTTCTGTGAGAGCAGGTCAGGGAGAGGGTCACTCTCCTCCTCCTGTCCCTCATCAGTTGCCATGAGCAAGCCCATGTCAGCCCTGTCCACATATGGCTTCAGCCTGTTGACATGGAGCACCCTGTGGGGGCTCCTGGGAGTTCCCAGGTCTACCAGATAGGTGACCTCTCCCTTCTGTTCAACAATGGTATGAGGGCCACTCCACTTGTCTTGGAGGGCTGCTGGGGCCACTGGCTCCAACACCCACACCTTCTGTCCTGGCTGGTAGACAGTCAGCACAGCCTTTTGGTCATGCCAGGCTTTCTGTAATTCCTGGCTAGCCTCAAGGTTTTTGGTTGCCTTTTTCATATACTCAGCCATCCTGGAGCGGAGACCAAGTACATAGTCCACTATGTCCTGTTTAGGGGGTTTGAGAGGTAACTCCCAACCTTCCTTCACCAGACACAATGGACCCCTGACAGGATGGCCAAACAAAAGTTCAAAAGGGCTGTAGCCAACCCCCTTTTGAGGCACCTCCCTGTATGCAAATAAAAGGCAGGGCAAGAGTATGTCCCATCTTCGCCTAAGCTTTTCTTGGAGCCCTTTAATCATGCCCTTCAAGGTTTCGTTGAATCTCTCAACTAAACCATTGCATTGTGGGTGATAGGGTGTGGTGAACTTATAAGTCACTCCACACTCCTTCCACATTGCAGTTAAGTAACTGGACATAACGTTTGCACCTCTGTCAGATACTACCTCCTTAGTAAAGCCCACCCTTGAGAAAATTCCCAGGAGGGCCCTTGCCACCACCAGTGCTGTAGTGGTCCTAAGGAGAATGGCTTCTGGGTACCTGGTGGCATGGTCCACCACCATCAGGATAAACCTGTGCCCAGATGCTGTTTGGGGATCCATGGGACCAACTATGTCAATCCCCACCCTCTCAAAGGGAACCCCCACCACAGGTAGTGGTATCAGGGGGGCCTTTGTGGTGCCACCTGCCTTCCCACTGGCTTGGCAGGTTACACAGGAGCGACAAAATTCCTTGGTGTCTTCATACATGTGGGGCCAGTGAAAGTGAGGGACAATTCTGTCCCAAGTCTTGTTCTGGCCCAAGTAACCTGCCAAGGGAATATCATGGGCTAGTGGCAATAGGAAGCCCCTGAACTTCAGAGGTATAACCAACCTCCTGGCTGCTCCAGGCTTGGGGTCTCTACTCTCTGAGTACAGGAGTCCATCATCCCAATATATCTTATGGGTGCCACTAGCATTCCCAGCAGCCTCAGCAGCAGCTTGCTGTCTGAGGGGTTCAATAGAGGGGCAGTTCAGCTGCTCCTGGCTCAGATCTGCCCTGGAAGGGCCCCCTGTCCCCAAGAACTCAACCTGATCAGGTTCAAGCTCCTCTGGGACAGTTCCTTCTTCAGGCCTGAGATCATCTTCCTCAAAAGACTGATCTGCTTCCTGAGCCAAGGGGAAGGCACTGCCTTAACCCTACTGCTCCTTCTCTTGGGAGGCACCTGGTCCATTGTTCCAGAATCCAGGGCCTGTTCAGCTTTTGACATTTTTGCCTGTGACCTAGTCACAGCAAAGACATGTGCAGGGATCCCTAACATTTCTGCATGTTTCCTGAGCTCCACCTCTGCCCAAGCTGAAGTTTCAAGATCATTGCCAAGCAAGCATTCAACTGGTAGGTCTGCACTCACCACAACCTTATTAAGGCCAGTTACCCCTCCCCAGGAGAAGTTAACAACTGCCAGAGAATGGTCTGTTCTGACATTGCTAGAATTGGTCACTTGGTACATTTCACCAAGTATAATCTGCCCAGGATCCACAAGATCTTGTGTCACCATGGTGACACTTGCTCCTGTGTCCCTGAATGCCAAAGCCTCTCTTCCATTAATTAAAGGCTGCTGTCTGTATTTGCCCAAATTATTGGGACTCACAAAGGGGGACATATCCATGCCCCCATCACAGACTAGGACAGCCTGAGTTGGCACTCTGACTAGGCCAGAGCCCATCTCAGTACCCAGGGTCAACCCTACTAAACCCTTATTCTGAGTGGTTCCACCACCATTTGTAGCTGGACTAGGGGGAACAGTTGCCTTAGGGGCAATGGTGGCTGGATTAGAGTCTTTGGACTTGGTGCAATCACTTGTCCAGTGAGTCTTCTGCTTACAGATTTTGCACCATGGTTTCTTTTGGCCTTTTCCTTTAGTAGATTGGGATTCCCCACCAGATGCAGATTTTTGGGGACCTTGAGAAGACTTCTGGTCTTTACCCTTTTCCCCACCCTTGTCAGAGTTTTTGGAATCTTGCTTCTTCTGGTCACCACCTTGGTTCTGTACTTTCTGCTTCACCCTGGTTCTGACCCATTTGTCTGCCTTCTTTCCCAATTCTTGGGGAGAGGTCAGATCAGAGTCAACCAGGTACTGATGTAGCAACTGATTCTGACAGTTATTAAGAATCTGCTCCCTCATGATTAAATTATACAATCCTTTGAAGTCACACACCTTACTGCCAAGTAACCAGCCTTCCAGAGCCTTAGTAGCACAATCTACAAAGTCCACCCAGTCCTGTGTCTGTGCCTTTTGGGTATCTCTGAACTTTAACCTGTATTGCTCAGTGGTTAGGCCAAACCCATCTATTAGGGCACTCTTCAGGACTTGGTAATCATCAGCATCCTCTTCTCTTACAGTGAGGAGCTTGTCTCTACCTTTGTCTGCAAAGGAGAGCCACAAGATTGCTGCCCACTGCTCCTGGGGGACCCTCTGAACTTTACAGGCCCTCTCCAGTGCAGTAATCCATTTGTGGATGTCATCCCCACTCTGGTAGGGAGGGACAATCTTGCTCAGGTTTCTATGGTCATAAGACCTTTCCCTACCACTAGGGAAGTTACTGCCACCATGGGACTCTAGTCCCAACTTTCTTCTTTGTCTATGAAGCTCTAGGGACTACCTGTCTATAGCCAGCTGCTCTCTTCTGATCCTAAGCTGAGCTTCTTCATACTGGAGCAGTCTCTTTTTCCTTTCATTAGAGGTCTCCCTCCTATGAGAAGAAACAGAGGTCCCTACTGAGGTGTCAGAATGGTTAGACTCCTGAGAAGGAGATCTGGACCTTCTAGGCACACTCACAACTCTTCCTGGTGGGACAAAGGGGAGGTCATTCTGATCCTCATCCTCATCTGCAGGAGGAGCTGGATTGTCCAGGGCAAGATCATTTTCATCTTCCTGGCCAGTTTCAGAAGTCAGGTCTTGGGTATTTTCACCCCTGGTCCCTTCCTCATCTTCTGCCCCACCCTCTCTGCCTACCCCTGCAGACCGTATGGGTCTTCTGAGATCATCCAGCAGAAGCATCTCCATGAGACGTTGGGTGTTGGCACGTTTGCCTGTCTTCAGCTTCCTAATCTTGCACAACTCTCTCAATTCCAAGAATGGGAGGTCGTCATATTTGGAGGGTAGGAGCCCACTGGTTCCTGGCAGGGACCTACTGGTTCCTGGCACTGAAGACATCACTAGTGAGGTGTGGTGTATGCACTACCTACTCTAGTGGGGCCTACTAAACTCTCTTGAGTTGTAGAAAGGGTGTGCTAAGCCCTTAACACACAACTCTAAGTTCAGTAGAACTTACTGTATTGCTAAGCTTGAATTTATATGTACCCGAGGTACCTTTAGTGGTTTTCAGTTGATCACACACTTGAGATTATCTGGTAAAACAAAGGCAAGCTTGAATCCAACCGCTGCACACCAATGTGAGAAGTTGGCCTGGCATATGCTGTCCACTAGTTATAGTGGGCACCTTGCACCAGTCCAAACGACCTTTATTGATGATAGGTTTGAAGACAACCTTTATTGAAAGCTATCCTAGTGGTAGCTATGAAGAGCAGCCTTCAGGCTAAGTCTTGAAGGAGTGTTAAGCTGTTTGTTTTACCAGTTATAAGCTCATGAATGATCAAATGAAAGAAGAACCACACCAGGTATATATATAAAATATATGTATTTATTACTAAACACTAATCAATAGTCTCTTTATGAGGCTAGAGGTCAAAGTACACAAGTTACAAGTCAAATAGCACAGTAAATTAGCACTATATATGATTAGCCCTAGGGGCGTACCAAACCATATATTAAGAAAGTGGTATAAGAACCACGACTTAAGTAGACACAAGGCCTAGAGCCTGTAGAATCGCTGGGACCCCAAGGAACCACCCAAGGTAGTGACACAGGGGAACCAAGGGGGCTGTGTGCAGTGTGTGAACACAGCCGCGAGCTCCGTTGAAGTCTATGGGAAAGTCGCGGTTATCGTTTTAGAGATTAGGGACACTTAGAATTGAACTAGGACCAAACCCTCTTGGATTTAGACAGTTCTAGGGTCAACACCCACGGGAGCACCGTAGTACTCGAGTTACCTCACCCAGGGAAGCCGGGTGCATAGGTGTCAAATGGTGTCGGGTCGCGTCGTCATTTTCAATGGCAGCCTGCCACGAAGTGCTGCTGCCGGGAAGATGCGAAGTGTCCGAAGAGATCCAAGCCTGGATCAAAGATGAGACGAACCTGAAAGCAGAGGGGACAGAGTCTGGGTCACTTGCCAGTGACCAGGGGCACGATAGTCGAATGCCCACCGATGTCGGGTGCTTCAGGTGAAAGAGGTGAAGCTTGAATCTTCAGCCACGAGGACCAGGAGGTGTCGACGAGAACCAGGAGCTGGATTCTAGCTGTCCCACAAAGGATGTCGAGTGCTGCAGCATTGGTGTCCAGATTGAACACAACAAACCTTGGCAACAGCAACCCATGCAGAAAGGAGAAAGATGCTTCGGAGCAGACCAGTAAGGTCTGAGGGACTCACCACTTGGTGGGGAGTTAGGGCACGTTTGGAGCAACCAGAAACGCCCAAAGAAAATCAGAGTTGCCTTCACAGGGACCCACCAGTCAACAGACCAGGAATCGCAAAGGAGCCCCAAGCGGAAATGCAGGAAGCAGGCCCATGGGACACTCGTGGAGTGTAGGCTGACAATCTTGAGTGCAAATGGTGCTCGGGGCCTGGGCTACAAGTAACCCAAAGCAGGACTTCAAGAGTTATCAAGAAGTCAATGCACTAGCAAATGTGAACGGTGACCAGGAGTTCAGGTTCCACGCTACTCACGAGGGCTGTGGGTCTCAGCTTTGCTGGGGACTCGGGTCGGCCTCTGCGATGTCTGGAAATCCTCTTCCTGGGCTGCAAGTACTTCGGAGTCCGGCGGGAGCTTCGGAGATGTAGACTGGCAAATGCTTCATTGGTGCCTGCCAAGCAGGGGAGTCACTCCTTGACCCCAAGGGAGATTTCTTCAGTCCTCTAGTCTTTAGTAGAGCGTCGAAGTTCCAGGATTCAGTAGCAGAGTTTCGTCCAGGGATATCTAAAGTTCTATTGCCAGGGTTCCCTTACTTATACTAAAGAAGGGGGATGGACTAACTCTGGGGACCCACCTATGGGAGGGTTTGGAAAGAGGGGTGGCTACACCCATTTCCTTTGTCCAGTTTTGCGCCAGAGCAGGGGCTGGTAGCCCCTGCAACCGGTTTGAACTGGGGTATGCACGAGGACACCAAATGTGCCCCCAGTGCAGGACTTCAAAGCACTCAGAGAGTGCACCCACCCAGCCCCAATCCACTAAGGCCTGTCTTGGAGGTGGTAACACCTCCCTGTGACAGATAACCTATTGTCCAGGCCTCCCCTGCCAGAGTTTCGGTCAGCAGCAGGAGGCCAGACTCGTGTCTGTGGCTGCAGCATCCATTTTGTGATGCCAGGCTCTGTTTAGTTGGTACCGGGTATACCGGTGCTGTCATGTCTCTCCCTCTAGAAGGGTGGGATCATACTCCCACACCAGTTACTGGTGTAGGGGTATGATTCCAAGGTGTTTGACACCAAACACGACATGTTTCCGTGCAGCCATCCCAAAGTTAGCATTTACCATTTAGATATAATGCACTTAAGAGTATATGGTCAGGCTGCACCACAGACAACCCCGGAGAGGAGATTCCGAAGGCTGCAGAGGGGCTCTGCTCATGCATGGGCACCCTCTCACATAAAACCAAGCACCCTGCCTTCAGGATTGATAAGGCCTGCCATAGGGGTGACTGATAGGTTTGTATGTGCAGTGATAGGTGAGATATAGTGAACCTATATCTCTGTAAGGGGGGCAGGCACCACCTTACTCAGGCTGCAGTAGCAGTCCTGTGGTGTCATTTTTGAGGGCCTTCCAGGGGTGGCACAATACATGCTTCAACCCCTGGTAGGCCTCTGGGGTACCTATGCCCTGGCTACATAGTATACCATATACTAGGGACTTATAAGGGTACCTCAGAATCCAATCTGAAGTGTACTTAAGGTACATGGAATCAATTTAGAGAGGAAGCAGCTAGGCTGGGGTCCTGGATAGCAGGGCCCCAGCCAGACTAAAGTCGAAAAACAGTGATACACCAGCAAAAAGTGGGGGTAACCATAAGAGGCAGATCCTACTCTCCTACACTTGGGTTTTGGTGGAGTGATTGGATAAGTACATGGTGCTGGCTGGGTGATTGGAGGAGTGCATGGGGAGTGACAGGGGGATTGCTGGACTGCATGGGTACTACCTGGGTAATTGAAGGTGTGAATGAGCAGTGTCAACGTGGTTAGAGGACTGCATGGGTAGTGCACAGGTGATTGTAGCACTGCATGTGTTAGTGCCTGGGTCATTGCATGAGTACATGGGTAGTGACTTGATGATTAGAGTACTGCAAGGAGAATGCATGGTGATTTTATAAGTGCTTGTGAATTGGCGGAGTGATTGGATAAGTACATAGTACTGGCTGGGTGATTGGAGGAGTGCATAGCTAGTGACAGGGTGATTGTGGCTCAATGGTTAGAGCGGCAGACCCTGATGCAGAGATCTGGCCTGGGACCAGGGTTCAATTCCCGCCTCAGCGGGTCTTGGGCTCAAATTCCTCCGACCTGATAATTCTCGCCTCGGTGCCTATTCTAATCATGGGTCCCACTCTGCAACTCTGGGCAATAGCTTGCTTAATCTCCACAACGGCCCCAACAGTGCTGGGATGCCTGGCTTCACCCTGGGGGTGCCCAGGAGTGGACATTTCACAGGGAAAGGCCAGGAAGGGTTCCACAGCGGTATGCGTACAGCGCCTGGACACCCCTTTGGGGGTATGGGTGCGCTTTACAAGTACAAATTTCATTTCATTTCATTCATTTCATTGCTGGACTACATGGGTACTACCTGGGTAATTGAAGGAGTGAATCATTAGTGTGTAGGTGGTAAGAGGACTGCATGGGTAGTGCTCAGGGGATTGTAGCACTGCATGTGTTAGTGCCTGGGTCATTGCATGAGTACATGGGTACTGACTGGATGATTAGAGTTCTTCAAGGAGAGTGCATGGTGAATTTATAAGTGCTTGTATTGGAAAACGAGGCAGGATCTGTGAGGCCTGCACAAATAACATGACTACATTTGTCCTTCACTGGGAAGCAAACACCCAATGGTAGCGCCTGACTCTCAGAGGGTAGCGTTGCAGAGCAGTCTGAGGCTTACTCAAGGGAGGTGGTGTGTGGGCTAGTAATCGCCATTTGCAGGTGCGCAGAAATAACACTCAATAATTGATTGTCCAGCCTGTACTTTGCTTTATAAAAGTAAGAGTACATTTATTAAACACACACACTACTCAATACTATGCACCAATTTACAAATATACATATGCTGTTGGAATTACTTTGTGACATTGCGTAACATCTCCACCCCTCCCAAAAGGGGGGGTGGGGTCTAGTACCACCACTCCCATGTATGCACATCATCTTGCCCCCTAATGCAGTGTGTTGAGCATAACCTGGAGCGAGGGCCCTGCGCACTGGCACCATCCCAGTGGCGACCCACCCCATTACCTCAACACGCATTAAAAATAGGTTCAACTGCACTAGTGACACATAACCCTGACTGAGCATCTTATATTGACCATACAGTATGCACCCCTACATATTCAGGGCTAACAGTCTGGGTTGTTCCTCACTTAAGCGCAGCAGCAAACATACATGTTTACGCACACTTTAGAATGACAGTACTGAGCACATTTGTTGGACATTAGAATGTGTTGCAATTACAGCCCCTAAAGGCATCACAGATGAAATCACAGGATTACGCATATACAGCCAGACACCCTAGCAAGAATGTCTGGCAACATAACCCCACTTTGCTTATGACATCACCTTACACAGGTACTTCACATTACATATGTGACCTTCAGTCCCTCTAAAAAGAAATAACCGTTAATAAATGCAATTCTGGTGCAATTACACCTCTTCACCTCCAGAAGATGCCCTTCACTCCTTGAGATACTTCTCAAAACACCCTCAGCTGTAGAACAACAGTTCCAGCCTAGAGAGTGTTAAATGCTGGCTGAGCCCTTGAGGGGTTATTCTTTCAGATGCCCCATGAAACTTAGGGGCGGACTGTTCTTCTTTGTGCTGGGGGAGGCTGTGTTGCTCCTGCAGCTCCCCTTGCACCTCTTTTCACACATGAGGGTGACCCCCTCCTCTGGGGGCCACTAGGCACCAAAAATGCTGGATGTCCCCATGCCTTGCAAGGCATTATGGGTGGTTCAGGCTCCTTTCCGCATATTTGATGAGCGGCTCTCCCGCTGTGCCGGGGAGAGCCGCGCTGGCGCTTCACGCCTCGCTCCTTCCTCGGTGGGGGGCCCGGTCCCACCCGGACCCCCAGGTGAGGGTAATGGCTCGGGGAGCCCACCCCCGGCCGCTTGGCTCAGTTTTCGGGGGCCCGGTCCCACCCGGGCCCCGCGATGCCCCAACTCGGTTTTGGCGGGTCCCGGTCCCACCCGGGACCCGCGACGGCCTCTCGGGGTGCAGGGCAGCCTGGGGAGCCCACCCCCGGCTGCCCCCGCCGGCTCCCCGCATGGCCAGCACCCTCGTGTGCTGCCGCGGGAGCCGGCCGGGCAGTTCTGATCTGCCCGCTCCAGCGGGCAGACGCGTCTTCTTGCTCCGGTCCTGCTGGACCGCGGGGGAGGGCGTCGGCACTCCCCCGGCCTCCTCCCATTCTTCGGGGCCCGGGGATGGGGTCCCGGGCCCCCTCCTCGCAGGGGGGGCGCGACGGCGCTCCCCCGACCTCGTTTTCGGCGGGGGCATCTTCACGGGGAGCGCGACGGCGCTCCCCGACTTTGCTTCGGGGCCCGGGGATGGGGTCCCGGGCCCCTAGAGACCCCTCTGCGGGGGGCGCGACGGCACTCCCCCACCTCCAACTCTTCCCGGGGAGCGTCGGGATTTGCTCGCGGGCACCAGGGTGGGCTCCTGGATCCCCGTGTTCCTCCACTTCACGGGGGCGCGACGGCGTCCCCCGGCTTTACTTCGGGGCCCGGGGATGGGGTCCCGGGCCCCCTGGGGATCTCCTCGCGGGGGGGCGCGACGGCGCTCCCCCGCCTCCATCTTCGGTGGGGCCCAGGGTGGGCTCCTGGCCCCCAGGCAGGGCATTTTCGCGGGGAGCGCAACAGCGCTCCCCGGCTTTCCTTATTCCCAGGGGTCAAAGGTCGCTCACCTTCCGGGGGCCATATCTCAGCCCCTGGGGGTCCGATCTGCCCCATTTCCGCGGCTTCTTGCTCCTGGCGGCGGCCCCCAGCCACTGGGAGCACTCTTCTTCGCCCTCCGGGCCTCCAAGAGGGTGCATTCTGCAGGGAGCGGTCTTCACTGACTCCTGCGCCAGCCTTTCGCCTGGCTCTCCTCCTGGGCCTCTCTTCCACCTGCGCAGAGGCCCCTGCTTCTGCGCACCGGTCCTGGGCTCTTCTTCTGGCACTGTTAGAGGCCTGGGGGGCAGTCAGGGGGTACCTCCTTCCAACTCCCCATGGCCAGGCTCCAGCACCTTCCGCCTCAGCAGACCACACCCCAGAGAGAGCTCTCTTCCTCCTCCCAGTACTTTTTAAAAGTTGAGTAGGGGGCTGGCAGGAAGTCTCTGTTTGTCCTATCAAACAACGACACATCACTTCCCTGCCCCTGCTCCCTCCTCCTGGTCCAGCCTCTGGGTTTGTTCAAAATGGCGGCGTCCAGGGTCTCTGGCCACATGGTCTCTGAAACACGAGCCCTTCCCTCCTGCTGCCTCCCCTCCTTGGTGCAGCCTGTTGCCTGGCACCCAGTGATGGCTGCTGATGGATGAGCCTGTAGCCCCACCCATCTTCTCTTCGTGGAGAGGAGGCCTTAGCTTGTGGAAGAAAGGTTATCAATCCATCCAGCTGAGGTCAGCCCTCAGCCTGGCCCTGGTTATGACTGACTCAGAGAAATGTGACATTTCTGGATGACCCAAAAGCAGTACAAATATGACTTTGGACTCTGCAGAATACTCCTTTTCACATCCGCTACAGTGGACTTTAGTGCGTGTCTGGAATCTGTAGGCCTTATGAAAGTTAATCTAGCACATGGGCTCCACATCCCCATAGGGGAATAATGAAGTGGAAAACACAGTAAAACACACTGACTTTCCCTGGCATGTTCCTTACCAGTGTATAAGGCCTATTCCGTGTCACCACCCACTTCTGCATAAGTCCCGCCACACCATTCACTTTGTAGCTGCTCCTGGACTGCACACGCCAGGAATCTCCCCTGCGCAGCCCCTACACATGTGCACACGCATGAACACAGGTGTCTGCATGTAACCAGCCCGGTGCCCCTTACTCCAGCTGCTGCGCAGCGGCCTAGTCAAGCTAGGGGGACACCAGTAAAATCCACATGCAGTCTCTTTCATCATGAGTTCACTGTGGGGGAGTCCCAACTTATGAGGCTCTCCCACAGTAAAAGCTCAACAAATAGGTGCTCAAAAAGTGAAAAATCCGGGCGGCCCAGAGTGTCAGAACCAGCTTCTAACACACGCTGCGCCCAGCTGATTCCTACAGGGAAGAAATAGCCACTCTACATGGGTACACTTCCCGTAGTCAGCGATAACTAGTTATAAGGGGTTCTGACCAGACCCCCCTTACTCACCAGTTATCCGCTCAGACCACCTACTCCTCCCATCCATGAAATCTCCACCCATGACAGGGATCCCAGACTACCCTAAGAACCCTCCGGGCTCTGGGTTAGATACCTCTAGGTCACTCATGGTCTACATGGACTCAGCCTAACTAGGCCTACCTTTGCCCTTGGGCATGCAACCTTATGCCTACCCCTTCTCTGGACAAGGGTACAGTGCCTCAGCACTGGTGCGGTCTTCTGGGATAGGTCTACATCCCATCCCCGGGGTCCCTAGCTGGTCTCTCTGCCGGAGTGTGTTCCAACCAGTACCCTCTCTCCGTTTGGTCCTTGCACCCCAAAGATGCAACCTCTCTGGACCCTCACCCTCAGCCTGCCGCTGAGGTCATTCTGCTGCCACCACCCTTTCGGGATGACTGGCTTCCCTAAAGAAATCACAGCCACTTGTGCTTTCCCCACACAGAAAAGCACCCTTTGGCCACTGGCCTGGCTCCCTGATAGGACCTCAGACCGGCCTCACTACCACACTGGCAGTGCCAGGGAGGAACACTGAGGGTGCCTCGTCAGACATCCTACAGCTCATTCCCCCGTCAGTAGCTCCACACGGAAACTACCCCGGAACCTAGACCCCTTCTTTGTTCTCCGCTGCGAGAACAGGGCCTATGCACCCTTCCCTCCGAGAGGCGCGCTCTCCTCCCGGAGTACCCTTAGAGAGCCTGTGGGCCCCGAGTTAGCTAGACCCAGGCCCACCTCTCATGGCTCTCCCCGGTCTCCCAGCAGCGCCTTGGGAGACCGCCCAGGGACCTACATGGTCCCTGGATGGCCTGCACCACCCCTTATGAAGAGCAGGGTCCCTTCCCTAAGATAGGCCCAACCTGCCTTCAGGGTAGTACTACCACACCAAGCCAGGGACCCTAAAGATCCCGGCTAGGCCTGCACCACCCCTTTGCGAAACACAGGGTCCCTTCACTTAAGATAGGCCCCACCTGTGTTCAGGGTGGTACTGCCTTGCAGAAGTCCACCTCCTGCCTCGAGCTAGGGGAACACCCCCATGCTCCTGGTCCTTGGGTTCAAGTCCCACAGGACCTACCTGACTGGTCACCTGGCCAGGCATCGCCCCAGCCACCACCTCAGGCTCACCACACTAGCTCCAGGGTGACATCCATGCTCGAAAACTATCCCTCCTTTGGGGCCAGCCACTACCATGGGCCACCCCGGGGTAACCACTGACCGGACCCTGACACCTCAGGGTCCGCCACCAACTCTTCACCTGGAAACCAGGGAGTACATCACCCCCACTCAGATCTCCACCGGATCAGTTACCTATCCCACCTAGGGTACCTAGGGGCTACCACTACACACCATCACTCAAGAACTACCCTCCTTTTGGGGCCACCCACTACCAGGGGCCACCCCTGGGCTGCTCACCTCCCCACCAGTAAACCTGGGGGCCTGCCGGACACTCAACTCTACCACACCCTCCTCCCTCCGTGGGAAAAGCTTCTTGGGGTCCCCCACCATGGGAACCCTGGGGTGTTACTACCCGGAGTAAAGCAACCTCCTGCCCCACCCTTCCAGTGGTTTTGGCCTGCGCCAATTGCAAGTAAACTTTCAGCAGGGGAAGGATACCTGGGGCCCCTTCTGTGGAAACCCTCCCGGCCCTTAAAAGCGCGGGAATCTCCCAGGACCCCCTCTCTCTCCTGTCCCCCACAAAGGTCAATCCACCCCTTCACCCCCAACTGTGATGTAGGTATCAGTTGCTGTCCCTATCTCTTGAGGAGACACCCTCCTCATGCAGGTGTAGTGCATGTAGTGTTAGGTTTCAAAGGTACAATATGGCTTAGAACATTTGTATGCAATCATTTCCTGGAAAGCACCATCCCGCTAGCACATGATAATCAACATAGCGCGGTCATATCAATACAGTTTACATTTAAACCATAATATCTTCCCATGACCCACATGTGCGCGGGGCTTTCCTTTCCCATACCTTTAGTTCACATAACCAAAACTTTGAACCCTTCTCAGAGCCTTGCGCTCTTCCATTTGCTCATTACTGCATAGGTAATGTGTGGCAAAACTGGACTTATCAAATGCTATAAATGCGCACCAGAATGGGATACTATGTTTCCCGCCGCTAGACACCAATGTTGGAAAACGAGGCAGCATCTGTGAGGCCTGCACAAATAACATGACTACATTTGTCCTTCACTGGGAACCAAACACCCAATGGTAGCGCCTGACTCTCAGAGGGTAGCGTTGCAGAACAGTCTGAGGCTTACTCAAGGGAGGTGGTGTGGGCTAGTAATCGCCATTTGCAGGTGCGCAGAAATAACACTCAATAATTGATTGTCCAGCCTGTACTTTGCTTTATAAAAGTAAGAGTACATTTATTAAACACACACACTACTCAATACTATGCACCAATTTACAAATATACATAAGCTGTTGGAATTACTTTGTGACATTGCGTAACATCTCCACCCCTCCCAAAAGGGGGGTGGGGTCTAGTACCACCACTCCCATGTATGCACATCATCTTGCCCCCTAATGCAGTGTGTTGAGCATAACCTGGAGCGAGGGCCCTGCGCACTGTCACCATCCCAGTGGCGACCCACCCCATTACCTCAACACGCATTAAAAATAGGTTCACCTGCCCTAGTGACACATAACCCTGACTGAGCATCTTATATTGACCATACAGTATGCACCCCTACATATTCAGGGCTAACAGTCTGAGTTGTTCCTCACTTAAGCACAGCAGCAAAAATACATGTTTACGCACACTTTAGAATGACAGTACTCAGCACATTTGTTGGACATTAGAATGCATTGCAATTACAGCCCCTAAAGGAATCACAGATGAAATCACAGGATTACGCATATACAGCCAGACACCCTAGTAGGAATGTCTAGCAACATAAAACCACTTTGCTTATGACATCACCTTACACAAGTACTTCCCATTACATATGTGACCTTCAGTCCCTCTAAAAAGAAATAACCATTAGTAAATGCAATTCTGGTGCAATTACACCTTTTCACCTCCAGAGGATGCCCTTCTCCAGACATCCCAATTCAGCTCTTCACTCCTTGAAGCACTTCTCAAAACACCCACAGCTGTAGAACAACAGTTCCAGCCTAGAGAGTGTTAAATGCTGGTTTGAGCCCTTGAGGGGTTATTCTTTCAGATGCCCCATGAAACTTAGGGGCGGACTGTTCTTCTTTGTGCTGGGGGAGGCTGCGTTGCTCCTGAAGCTCCCCCTGCACCTCTTTTCACACATGAGGGTGACCCCCTCCTCTGGGGGCCACCAGGCACCAAAAACGCTGGATGTCCCCATGCCTTGCAAGGCATTATGGGTGGTTCAGGCTCCTTTCCGCATATTTGATGAGCGGCTCTCCAGCTGTGCCGGGGAGAGCCGCGCTGGCGCTTCACGCCTCGCTCCTTCCTTGGTGGGGGGCCCGGTCCCACCCGGACCCCCAGATGAGGGTAATGGCTCGGGGAGCCGACCCCCGGCCGCTTGGCTCAGTTTTCGGGGGCCCGGTCCTACCCAGGCCCCGCGATGCCCCAACTCGGTTTTGGCGGGTCCCGGTCCCACCCGGGACCCGCGACGGCCTCTCGGGGTGGAGGGCAGCCTGGGGAGCCCACCCCCGGCTGCCCCCGCCGGCTCCCCACGTGGCCAGCACCCTCGTGTGCTGCCGCGGGAGCAGGCCGGGCAGTTCTGGTCTGCCCGCTCCAGCGGGCAGACGGGTCTTCTTGCTCCGGTCCTGCTGGACCGCGGGGGAGGGCGACGGCACTCCCCTGGCCTCTTCCCATTCTTCGGGGCCCGGGGATGGGGTCCCCTCCTCCTCCTCGCAGGGGGGGCACGACGGCGCTCCCCCGACCTTGTTTTCGGCGGGGGCCTCTTCACGGGGAGCGCGACGGCGCTCCCCGACTTTGCTTCAGGGCCCGGGGATGGGGTCCCGGGCCCCCAGAGACCCCTCTGCGGGGGGCGCGACGGCGCTCCTTCACCTCCAACTCTTCCCGGGGAGCGTCGGGATTTGCTCGCGGGGGCCAGGGTGGGCTCCTGGCTCCCCGTCTTCCTCCACTTCACGGGGGGCGCGACGGCGTCCCCCGGCTTTACTTCGGGGCCCGGGGATGGGGTCCCGGGCCCCCTGGGGATCTCCTCGCGGGGGGCGCGACGGCGCTCCCCCGCCTCCATCTTCGGTGGGGCCCAGGGTGGGCTTCTGGCCCCCAGGCAGGGCATTTTTGCGGGGAGCGCGATGGCGCTCCCCGGCTTCCCTTATTCCCAGGGGTCAAAGGTCGCTCACTGTTAGACTTGGCATCTTTTGGCGTGTTTCCCCTGACTTTTTGCTTTCTGACCTCCCGGTTTTGACTCTGTTTTTGCTGGTGTGAAGATTCTGCGCACTTTCCTCACTGCGGTCCAGTGGGAAAGTGCAAGTGCTCCTGTATAAAATGTGTTATGGATTGGTGTTTCCATGATTGGCCTATTTGGTTTATGTGTCAGTCCCTTGTAAAGTGCACTGCGAGTGCCAGGGCCTATTGACCAAATGCTGTTGGTGGGCTGCAGCACTGGATTGTGCCACCCACGCAAACAGCCCGTAAAGTGTAACTCGGGCCTGCCATCGCAGAGCCTGTGCGCAGCCTGGGGCTGCCATGTCGACTTGGCAAGTGCACACACTTGCAAGTCCCTAAACCTTCCCTTTGCTACATGTTAGTCACTCCTAAGGTAGGCCCAAGGTACCCCTGTGGGCAGGGTGCGTTGTACGCGAAAGGTAGGACATGCCCGGGTGTGTGCGGCATGTCCTGATAGTGAATTACAGCCTAGTTCGTTTTTCACTATTGCAAGGCTACCTGTTCCCCTAGGCCAGAACGGGCGTTTTTGATTATTACAGCTTATAATCCTAACTGACCCCGGGAACATGGTAGAAATTCGAGTTTAGTATGCCTGGACTCAGAATGATAAAATGCAGCTTTTAGTAAGGTTGGTTTTACCATTCTGGGTTTGAAAATACCACTTTTAGAAAGTGGGTATTTTCTTGCCTAACCATCCAAGCCTGCCTCTGCGAGGTTGTGTATTCCGTGTCTGGAATGTGAGTGACCGGGGCTGGGGGATGCCAGGAGACAGGGTGAGTCAGCGCAGGGCTGAATAGCCAGATCGACCTGTAGATGGGTGGGAGGGGTCGCACCTGGGCCCTGAATAGGACAGTGCCTTCCCTCCACAATGCTGGCTCCACCTCCTGTGGTGCGTCTGATGTCCCTGGCCTACTCACTGAAAGAAGGGACGGAGACTTGTCAACAAAGTGCTCCAGAACTGGTCTGGACTAGGCGAAGGCCTCTCTGCCTTCAGAGAACAAAGGAATTTGGGATATAAATATTGGGGCCCTGACCCCATGAATTTAGATCTCGCTGGAATCAAGGAACCTGCCAAGACGAAGAGCTGGAAGAGCTGCCAGGAGGAGTACTGCCCCTTTGCTGTGTTGTTGCTTTGTTGGGCTGGCCTGCAGCTGCTGCTTCTGCCTTGGGCAGTGAAAGGACTGGACTGAACTTTCTACGAAATTGTGCTGAGTATCTCCAAGGGCCAGGAACCGAGCTGGCCTCCTGTTAAGAAGTCTCAGGGACTGCAAAGACTTCACAAGCCTCTGGGTACCGCTTCTGGAACGCTGTTTCAGTTGCCACAGAGGAAGGGAACTGCAACCGACTCCGTCAACCGAATCCATCCCTGGCCGGTGACCTGTTTGCACCGCAGACCGCATCGCCCCGCTTCGCATCGCAACCCTGGTCTCACCGTGGCGACGTCCGACGCCGCCAACATCGAGCCGCTGCTTGCACCGTGACCTGTGGGCACCGCAGTTCGCATCGCATCGCTTCACTGGGCCAGCCGGACCAGACCGACACTGTCGCTGCAACTGGCTCAAGAGTCGAGACCGCACCGCATTTGGGGCACCGCCGCACGCCTGCGACGCACCGCTCCGACTCGCACCGCTGTCCGACGCCAGCTCCCGCACTCCGGCTAGGTCGCCTGCATCGCAACCTGTCAGCACCGCATCGAGCATCGTCTCGCCCTGCATCGCACGCCTTGGACTCACCGACTCCGTCTGCACGACGCTCATCGAGCCGCTGCCTGCACCGCATCGAGGGACACCGCACCTTGCATCGCTCCGTCTTGCACCGCAACCGCGACGAACGCCGACCGGCTCGTACACTTCGTACCAGCCACAACGAGAAAGGTACTGTAACCGAGTCTGTTCTTGACTCTGCTGGCCCGTATCGACGCGGTCGGCTGGAACTGTTAGACTCTGTGGTTTTCAGCATCACGGTAGGCTCGGACGGAGCTACCGACTCGTACGTAACTTTGCTTTTGTGCTATTCCTGCAAAGAAGAAGTTAACGTATCAAGTATTCATTCGTAAAGTATAGTATTGTGGATTTTTTGTCGTAATTGGTCTTGTCTTGAGTATATAAAATATTGGTTATTTTTCTAAACTGGTGTGGTGTCCGTTTGTAGTGCTTACACTGTATTACTGTTGGTTATGTGCAAATGCTTTACACACTGCCTCTGAATTAAGCCTGACTGCTCGTGCCAAGCTACCACGAGGGTGAGCAGGGGTTACTTCACGAGTGTAACAACCCTTACCCTGACTAGGAAGAAGGGTCCCTACTTGGACAAAGGTGCTAGCCCTTGCCAACTAGAGATCCCATTTCTAACATTGGTTGTCAGCGGTGAGGATAGGACTTGTGTTTGCACTTGACTTACAGTGATTGGTGTGCACTACTACCATATCGCAGACCATTACGTACCACATACTGGTTCTTTTTCTTTTGGCCTATTTTTGATCTTGCCAGTTTTCAACTCACGACTTTTGTCATGCCTGAATCAATTGCATCATCCGTTGCATCTCTGGAAGTTATCTTTGAGGAGGACAGGTTGGAATCCTACGCCGTAAAGGAGTTACGAGCGATTTGTAAAAACCTGAAAGTCCAAATTAAAGGCCTCACAAGGAAGGAGGAGCTACAGAAGGCGCTGAGGGCCTCGGTAGCAGCCAGACATGCCAATGGGCAGCCTGGTGATCTCAGTGAGGAGGCGGAGGAGCCTATTTCCAGGGTGGATGTGCTTTTGGTAGGGGGAACCCGCCAGGTCAGGCAGCAGCAGTCTGTCCCCAGAGGAGCTGGAGGACAGGCGGGAGGCAAGGCAGTTCGAGCTGCAGAAGCTCAGGCTGGAGAGTGAGTGGGAGGAGAAGAGATTGGCCATAGAAGAGAGGAAGATGCTCTTAGAGCATGAGAGAGAACTGAAGGAGCTAGAACTTAGGAGTAAGTCAGGCTCAGATGGTGGCAGCAATTCTCCAGAAAGGCAGACAGGATTGTGCACATTCCCAAGAACGTAGGCAAGGAGTTCAAGAAGGGGGATGACATACAAAGGTGGTTCCAGGGTTATGAGGCAGCCATACACATGAATGGGGTCCCTGAGGAGAATTGGGGAGCAGGATTGTGGCCACTTTTCCTGGAAGAAGCAAGGGATGCTCTGATAGCTTTGGGTAAGGGGTATCACCTCACCTATGCTGACATGAAGGATGCCCTCCTCACGAAGTATGGTCTTACTCCTGAAAAGTACAGGGATCAGTTCAGGTCCAGTAAGAAGTCTGATGTCAACACTTGGTTGGAATGTGTGGATGTGTTCTGCAGGTCTCTGGATGGTTGGGTGAAGGGCAGTAGTGTAACAGATTTTCAGGGGCTCTACAACTTGATTGCATGGGAGCACTTGTCTAGTCTATGTTTTGCAGATCTGCGCCAGCACCTAGTTGATAGTAAGCTAACTGACCCCAGGAAGCTTGCTATGGAAGCGGACCGCTGGGTGAGTACCAGGGTCCACAAGAAAGCGTTTGGGGGAGACTCAGCCAAAGGTGGGCAGGGTCCCCAGCAGAAAGGTGGGGGGACAAGGGTAAAGCACAGGAGTTCTCTAAAGGGCCCCAAACTAGTACCCAGGGTAAAGGTTCCCAGCCCCCGGTGATAAGAAGAAAGGGGTCTCTACAGGGAAGCCAGTTGAGACCGGCCCCCGCAAGTGTTATGCATGTGACCAGGTAGGTCACTTTAAGGGGGACCCCAAGTGCCCGAAGGGGACACAGCCACCCACCGGTGGACAATCCAAAGTGTTGGCTAGTGTAGCGCTTGGGGAGGAGGGATGCCCACAGGAGGGTGGGGATCCCGCAGAAATGACCCTTGTCTCACTCGGGGACAGTGAGATGGTCCCAGGAAACCAGGTGCCCCCTAACACAAAGAAATATAGCACCTGGGTGACCATTAATGGGAACAGGGTAGAGGCTCTCAGAGATACTGGAGCCAGTGTGACCTCAGTCCGGTGTCACCTGGTGTCTGAGAAGCAAGTAGTCCCAGGAGCATTCCACCAAGTAGTTGCTGTCGACAACTCTGAGCGCCAGTGTATGGTGGCGCAGGTTCCCTTTGAATGGGGGGTCTCAGGTCCCTTGAGGGTGGTTGTGAGCCCTACCATGCCTGTCGATTGTCTGCTAGGAAACGACCTGGAGCAGTCCTCATGGAAGGAGGTTGAGCTCAGGTCTCACTTGGAGATGCTTGGGTTGCCAGAGTGGGCATGCGTGTCTACTCGGTCAATGGCGGCCAGAAAGGGTGATCAAGAGGACTTGGAGCCTGAAACAGTGGCCCAAGTCCCTGCCAAGAGAAAGGGCAGGGGGCGCGGGAAACCGGCCCCCAAAGTTCCCATGGACCGGGAGGAGGCGGACCTCGAGGGGACGCCCGGTGCCTACAGGGGAGCAGGTAGCCGACTGGGAGACATCTCTGAGCTGACCCATTGGCAGCAAGAAGGGGGTCCCACCAGGGAGGAGTTCTGCAGGGAGCAGAACGAATGCCCTACTCTGGAGGGTCTGCGGCGGCAGGCTGCAGACCAGGCAGCTGGTAATCAGTCCGGGTCACATCTGATCTACTGGGAGAGTGGTCTCCTATACAGTGAGCCTAAGGTTGCTGAGCCTGGGTCAGCCCGTGTGCTGGTGGTACCCCAGCGCTTCAGGACCTTCCTACTGGGTCTGGCTCATGACGTGCCTTTGGCAGGACATTTGGGGCAGGACAAGACCTTTGACAGGCTTGTCACCCACTTCTTTTGGCCCCAAATGCGAAGGCAGTCAGATGCACACTGTAAGTCTTGCCAAACTTGCCAGGCAAGTGGTAAGAGTGGGAGGAAGGTCAAAGCTCCTCTCCAACCTTTTCCGGTTGTTGGAACACCCTTTGAAAGGGTAGGGATGGATATAGTGGGGCCACTGGATCCCAAGACAGCCATGGGCAACAGGTACATCCTGGTCTTGGTGGACCATGCCACCCGGTACCCGGAGGCAATCCTCTCAGGACAACGACGGCGCCAGTGGTGGGCCGGGCGTTAATGGGGATCTTTTCCCGTGTGGGATTCCCCAGAGAGGTGGTTTCCGATAGGGGGACCAATTTCATATCGAAGTATATGACATCCCTGTGGAAGGAGTGTGGGGTAACCTACAAGTTCACCACTCCTTACCACCCACAAGGAAACGGTCTGGTGGAGAGATTCAACCAGACCTTGAAAGGCATGATCAAGGGTCTAACAGAACCCATGAGGCGTAAGTGGGACGTCCTCTTGCCATGCCTACTCTTTGCGTACAGGGAGGTGCCTCAGAAGACTCTTGGGTACAGCCCCTTTGAGCTCCTGTATGGCCACCCTGTCAGAGGACCTCTGAGTTTGGTGAAGGAAGGCTGGGAGGCGGCTCCCAGGAAAACTCCCCAGGATGTATTTAGCTACATGCTGGCCTTTAGAAACCAAACTGCCCGCTTCAGGAAACTCGCTCAGGCGAACCTAGAAGCAAGCCAGGAAGAAATGAAGAGATGGTATGACCAGAACGCCACTCTGGTCGAATTTCAACCTGGGCAAAAAGTGTGGGTAATGGCCCCAGTGGCACCTTGTGCCTTGCAGGACAAGTGGACTGGGCCATATGAGGTAAAGGAGCGCAAAAGTGACGTCACCTACCTGGTGGATTTGCAGGCTCCAAGGAACCCTTTGAGGGTCCTTCACGTGAACCGCCTCAAGCCCCACTTCGAGAGGTCCGAAGTGAGTATGCTCTTGGCGACAGATGATGGGGTGGAAGAGGAGAGCGAGCCTCTCCCTGACCTCCTGTCTACCAAGGAGCATGATGGGTCAGTAGAGGGTGTGATCCTCTCCCCTACTCTGACTCAGGAGCAGCAGGGGGACTGTCGCCAGTTGTTGGGACAGTTCGCCCCACTGTTCTCTCTGACTCCCGGTGTTACTCACTGGTGTACCCATGACGTGGACACCGGTGACAGCCATCCTGTGAAGCACAAGATTTACAGGTTGACTGACCGGGTCAGAGCCAGCATCAAGGAGGAGGTCTCTAAGATGTTGGCGTTAGGGGTGATTGAGCCCTCCCACAGTCCTTGGGCCAGCCCAGTGGTCTTGGTCCCAAAGGCTGCGGCGCCCGGTGCCACTCCAGAACTCCGGTTTTGTGTGGACTACCGTGGGCTCAATGCCGTCACCAGGACTGACGCGCACCCCATCCCCAGAGCTGATGAGCTCATTGATCGGTTGGGAGCTGCCCGGTTCCTCAGCACGTTTGATTTAACGTCTGGGTACTGGCAGATTGCCTTAACCGATGGGGCCAAGGAGAGATCAGCATTCTCAACCCCAGAAGGTCATTACCAATTCCGGGTGATGCCCTTTGGGTTGAAGAATGCCCCTGCCACCTTTCAGAGGTTGGTCAATCAGGTGTTGGCTGGGCTGGAGGATTTCAGTGCCGCCTACCTGGATGACATTGCTGTGTTCAGTTCCAGCTGGGAAGAACATTTACAGCACCTTGAGAAAGTGTTGAGGGCTCTGCAAGGTGCAGGCCTCACGATCAAGGCCAGTAAGTGCCAGATCGGGCAGGGTTCGGTGGTATACTTGGGACACCAGGTAGGAAGCGGCCAGGTGGCGCCCCTACAACCCAAGATTGACACCATTCTGGCTTGGGAGCCCCCAAGACCCAGACAGAGGTGAGAGCCTTCTTAGGTCTCACCGGTTATTATAGGAGATTTGTTAAGGGCTATAGCACCATCGTTGCCCCCTTAACAGAGCTGACCTCTAAGAGGCAGCCCAGGAAAGTGATCTGGACTGAGTCCTGCCAGAAAGCTTTTGATGCCCTGAAGGCAGCCATGTGCACGGCGCCCGTGCTCAAGGCACCTGACTTCTCCAAAGAATTTGTAGTGCAGACTGACGCTTCAGAGCATGGTGTGGGAGCGGTGCTCTCACAACTGAACGAAGAGGGCCTGGATCAGCCTGTAGTCTTCCTTAGCAGGAGACTACTTCCCAGGGAACAGAGGTGGAGTGCCATAGAAAGGGAAGCTTTTGCTGTGGTCTGGGCGCTGAAGAAGTTGAGACCATACCTGTTTGGGACTCACTTCCGGGTTCAGACAGACCACAGGCCCCTCAGATGGTTGATGCAAATGAGGGGCGAGAATCCAAAAATGCTGAGGTGGTCCATCTCCCTACAGGGAATGGACTTTACGGTGGAACACGGTCCTGGTACAGAACACGCCAACGCAGATGGTCTGTCCAGGTTCTTCCGCCTTAGTGAGGAGAACTCCAATGGGGTTGGGTAGTTCTCCCTACTTTCAGCTGGAGGGGACATGTGTTAGACTTGGCATCTTTTGGCGTGTTTCCCCTGACTTTTGCTTTCTGACCTCCCGGTTTTGACTCTGTTTTTGCTGGTGTGATGATTCTGCGCACTTTCCTCACTGCGGTCCAGTGGGAAAGTGCAAGTGCTCCTGTATAAAATGTGTTATGGATTGGTGTTTCCATGATTGGCCTATTTGGTTTATGTGTCAGTCCCTTGTAAAGTGCACTGCGAGTGCCAGGGCCTATAGACCAAATGCTGTTGGTGGGCTGCAGCACTGGATTGTGCCACCCACGCAAACAGCCCGTAAAGTGTAACTCGGGCCTGCCATCGCAGAGCCTGTGCGCAGCCTGGGGCTGCCATGTCGACTTGGCAAGTGCACACACTTGCAAGTCCCTAAACCTTCCCTTTGCTACATGTTAGTCACCCCTAAGGTAGGCCCAAGGTACCCCTGTGGGCAGGGTGCGTTGTACGCGAAAGGTAGGACATGCCCGGGTGTGTGCGGCATGTCCTGATAGTGAATTACAGCCTAGTTCGTTTTTCACTATTGCAAGGCTACCTGTTCCCCCTAGGCCAGAACGGGCGGTTTTGATTATTACAGCTTATAATCCTAACTGACCCCGGGAACATGGTAGAAATTCGAGTTTAGTATGCCTGGACTCAGAATGATAAAATGCAGCTTTTAGTAAGGTTGGTTTTACCATTCTGGGTTTGAAAATACCACTTTTAGAAAGTGGGTATTTTCTTGCCTAACCATCCAAGCCTGCCTCTGCGAGGTTGTGTATTCCGTGTCTGGAATGTGAGTGACCGGGGCTGGGGGATGCCAGGAGACAGGGTGAGTCAGCGCAGGGCTGAATAGCCAGATCGACCTGTAGATGGGTGGGAGGGGTCGCTCGAAAACTACCCCTCCTTTGGGGCCACCCACTACCATGGGCCACCCCGGGGTAACCACTGACCGGACCCTGACACCTCAGGGTCCGCCACCAACTCTTCACCTGGAAACCAGGGAGTACATCACCCCCACTCAGATCTCCACCGGATCAGTTACCTATCCCACCTAGGGTACCTAGGGGCTACCACTACACACCATCACTCAAGAACTACCCTCCTTTTGGGGCCACCCACTACCAGGGGCCACCCCTGGGCTGCTCACCTCCCCACCAGTAAACCTGGGGGGCCTGCCGGACACTCAACTCTACCACACCCTCCTCCCTCCGTGGGAAAAGCTTCTTGGGGTCCCCCACCATGGGAACCCTGGGGTGTTACTACCCGGAGTAAAGCAACCTCCTGCCCCACCCTTCCAGTGGTTTTGGCCTGCGCCAATTGCAAGTAAACTTTCAGCAGGGGAAGGATACCTGGGGCCCCTTCTGTGGAAACCCTCCCGGCCCTTAAAAAGCGCGGGAATCTCCCAGGACCCCCTCTCTCTCCTGTCCCCCACAAAGGTCAATCCACCCCTTCACCCCCACCTGTGATGTAGGTATCAGTTGCTGTCCCTATCTCTTGAGGAGACACCCTCCTCATGCAGGTGTAGTGCATGTAGTGTTAGGTTTCAAAGGTGTACAATATGGCTTAGAACATTTGTATGCAATCATTTCCTGGAAAGCACCATCCCGCTAGCACATGATAATCAACATAGCGCGGTCATATCAATACAGTTTACATTTAAACCATAATATCTTCCCATGACCCACATGTGCGCGGGGCTTTCCTTTCCCATACCTTTAGTTCACATAACCAAAACTTTGAACCCTTCTCAGAGCCTTGCGCTCTTCCATTTGCTCATTACTGCATAGGTAATGTGTGGCAAAACTGGACTTATCAAATGCTATAAATGCGCACCAGAATGGGATACTATGTTTCCCGCCGCTAGACACCAATGTTGGAAAACGAGGCAGCATCTGTGAGGCCTGCACAAATAACATGACTACATTTGTCCTTCACTGGGAACCAAACACCCAATGGTAGCGCCTGACTCTCAGAGGGTAGCGTTGCAGAACAGTCTGAGGCTTACTCAAGGGAGGTGGTGTGGGCTAGTAATCGCCATTTGCAGGTGCGCAGAAATAACACTCAATAATTGATTGTCCAGCCTGTACTTTGCTTTATAAAAGTAAGAGTACATTTATTAAACACACACACTACTCAATACTATGCACCAATTTACAAATATACATAAGCTGTTGGAATTACTTTGTGACATTGCGTAACATCTCCACCCCTCCCAAAAGGGGGGGGGGGTGGGGTTTAGTACCACCACTCCCATGTATGCACATCATCTTGCCCCCTAATGCAGTGTGTTGAGCATAACCTGGAGCGAGGGCCCTGCGCACTGTCACCATCCCAGTGGCGACCCACCCCATTACCTCAACACGCATTAAAAATAGGTTCACCTGCCCTAGTGACACATAACCCTGACTGAGCATCTTATATTGACCATACAGTATGCACCCCTACATATTCAGGGCTAACAGTCTGAGTTGTTCCTCACTTAAGCACAGCATCAAAAATACATGTTTACGCACACTTTAGAATGACAGTACTCAGCACATTTGTTGGACATTAGAATGCATTGCAATTACAGCCCCTAAAGGAATCACAGATGAAATCACAGGATTACGCATATACAGCCAGACACCCTAGCAGGAATGTCTAGCAACATAAAACCACTTTGCTTATGACATCACCTTACACAAGTACTTCCCATTACATATGTGACCTTCAGTCCCTCTAAAAAGAAATAACCATTAGTAAATGCAATTCTGGTGCAATTACACCTTTTCACCTCCAGAGGATGCCCTTCTCCAGACATCCCAATTCAGCTCTTCACTCCTTGAAGCACTTCTCAAAACACCCACAGCTGTAGAACAACAGTTCCAGCCTAGAGAGTGTTAAATGCTGGCTGAGCCCTTGAGGGGTTATTCTTTCAGATGCCCCATGAAACTTAGGGGCGGACTGTTCTTCTTTGTGCTGGGGGAGGCTGTGTTGCTCCTGAAGCTCCCCCTGCACCTCTTTTCACACATGAGGGTGAACCCCTCCTCTGGGGGCCACCAGGCACCAAAAACGCTGGATGTCCCCATGCCTTGCAAGGCATTATGGGTGGTTCAGGCTCCTTTCCGCATATTTGATGAGCGGCTCTCCAGCTGTGCCGGGGAGAGCCGCGCTGGCGCTTCACGCCTCGCTCCTTCCTCGGTGGGGGGCCCGGTCCCACCCGGACCCCCAGATGAGGGTAATGGCTCGGGGAGCCGACCCCCGGCCGCTTGGCTCAGTTTTCGGGGGCCCGGTCCTACCCGGGCCCCGCGATGCCCCAACTCGGTTTTGGCGGGTCCCGGTCCCACCTGGGACCCGCGACGGCCTCTCGGGGTGGAGGGCAGCCTGGGGAGCCCACCCCCGGCTGCCCCCGCCGGCTCCCCGCGTGGCCAGCACCCTCGTGTGCTGCCGCGGGAGCCGGCCGGGCAGTTCTGGTCTGCCCGCTCCAGCGGGCAGACGCGTCTTCTTGCTCCGGTCCTGCTGGACCGCGGGGGAGGGCGACGGCACTCCCCCGGCCTCCTCCCATTCTTCGGGGCCCTGGGATGGAGTCCCCTCCTCCTCCTCGCAGGGGGGGCGCGACGGCGCTCCCCCGACCTCGTTTTCAGCGGGGGCATCTTCACGGGGAGCGCGACGGCGCTCCCCGACTTTGCTTCAGGGCCCGGGGATGGGGTCCCGGGCCCCCAGAGACCCCTCTGCGGGGGGCGCGACGGCGCTCCCCCACCTCCAACTCTTCCCGGGGAGCGTCGGGATTTGCTCGCGGGGGCCAGGGTGGGCTCCTGGCTCCCCGTCTTCCTCCACTTCACAGGGGGCGCGACGGCGTCCCCCGGCTTTACTTCGGGGCCCGGGGATGGGGTCCCGGGCCCCCTGGGGATCTCCTCGCGGGGGGCGCGACGGCGCTCCCCCGCCTCCATCTTCGGTGGGGCCCAGGGTGGGCTTCTGGCCCCCAGGCAGGGCATTTTCGCGGGGAGCGTGACGGCGCTCCCCGGCTTCCCTTATTCCCAGGGGTCAAAGGTCGCTCACCTTCCGGGGGCCATATCTCAGCCCCTGGGGGTCCGATCTGCCCCATTTTCACGGCTTCTTGCTCCTGGCGGCGGCCCCCAGCCACTGGGAGCACTCTCCTTCGCCCTCCGGGCCTCCAAGAGGGTGCATTCTGCAGGGAGCGGTCTTCACTGACTCCCTGCGCCAGCCTTTCGCCTGGCTCTCCTCCTGGGCCTCTCTTCCACCTGCGCAGAGGCCCCTGCTTCTGCGCACCGGTCCTGGGCTCTTCTTCTGGCACTGTTAGAGGCCTGCGGGGCAGTCAGGGAGTACCTCCTTCCAACTCCCCATGGCCAGGCTCCAGCACCTTCCGCCTCAGCAGACCACACCCCAGAGAGAGCTCTCTTCCTCCTCCCAGTACTTTTTAAAAGTTGAGTAGGGGGCTGGCAGGAAGTCTCTGTTTGTCCTATCAAACAACGACACATCACTTCCCTGCCCCTGCTCCCTCCTCCTGGTCCAGCCTCTGGGTTTGTTCAAAATGGCGTCGTCCAGGGTCTCTGGCCACATGGTCTCTGAAACACGAGCCCTTCCCTCCTCGCTGCCTCCCCTCCTTGGTGCAGCCTGGTGCCTGGCACCCAGTGATGGCTGCTGATGGATGAGCCTGTAGCCCCACCCATCTTCTCTTCGTGGAGAGGAGGCCTTAGCTTGTGGAAGAAAGGTTATCAATCCATCCAGCTGAGGTCAGCCCTCAGCCTGGCCCTGGTTATGACTGACTCAGAGAAATGTGACATTTCTGGATGACCCAAAAGCAGTACAAATATGACTTTAGACTCTGCAGAATACTCCTTTTCACATCCGCTACAGTGGACTTTAGTGCGTGTCTGGAATCTGTAGGCCTTATGAAAGTTAATCTAGCACATGGGCTCCACATCCCCATAGGGGAATAATGAAGTGGAAAACACAGTAAAACACACTGACTTTCCCTGGCATGTTCCTTCCCAGTGTATAAGGCATATTCCGTGTCACCACCCACTTCTGCATAAGTCCCGCCACACCATTCACTTTGTAGCTGCTCCTGGACTGCGCACGCCAGGAATCTCCCCTGCGCAGCCCCTACACATGTGCACACGCATGTACACAGGTGTCTGCATGTAACCAGCCCGGTGCCCCTTACTCCAGCTGCTGCGCAGCGGCCTAGTCAAGCTAGGGGGACACCAGTAAAATCCACATGCAGTCTCTTTCATCATGAGTTCACTGTGGGGGAGTCCCAACTTATGAGGCTCTCCCACAGTAAAAGCTCAACAAATAGGTGCTCAAAAAGTGAAAAATCCGGGCGGCCCAAAGTGTCAGAACCAGCTTCTAACACACGCTGCGCCCAGCTGATTCCTACAGGGAAGAAATAGCCACTCTACATGGGTACACTTCCCATAGTCAGCGATAACTAGTTATAAGGGGTTCTGACCAGACCCCCCTTACTCACCAGTTATCCGCTCAGACCACCTACTCCTCCCATCCATGAAATCTCCACCCATGACAGGGATCCCAGACTACCCTAAGAACCCTCCGGGCTCTGGGTTAGATACCTCTAGGTCACTCACGGTCTACATGGACTCAGCCTAACTAGGCCTACCTTTGCCCTTGGGCATGCAACCTTATGCCTACCCCTTCTCTGGACAAGGGTACAGTGCCTCAGCACTGGTGCGGTCTTCTGGGATAGGTCTACATCCCATCCCCGGGGTCCCTAGCTGGTCTCCCTGCCGGAGTTTGTTCCAACCAGTACCCTCTCTCCGTTTGGTCCTTGCACCCCAAAGATGCAACCTCTCTGGACCCTCACCCTCAGCCTGCCGCTGAGGTCATTCTGCTGCCACCACCCTTTCGGGATGACTGGCTTCCCTAAAGAAAGCACAGCCACTTGTGCTTTCCCCACACAGAAAAGCACCCTTTGGCCACTGGCCTGGCTCCATGACAGGACCTCAGACCGGCCTCACTACCACACTGGCAGTGCCAGGGAGGAACACTGAGGGTGCCTCGTCAGACATCCTACAGCTCATTCCCCCCGTCAGTAGCTCCACACGGAAACTACCCCGGGAACCTAGACCCCTTCTTTGTTCTCCGCTGCGAGAACAGGGCCTATGCACCCTTCCCTCCGAGAGGCGCGCTCTCCTCCCGGAGTACCCTTAGAGAGCCTGTGGGCCCCGAGTTAGCTAGACCCAGGCCCGCCTCTCATGGCTCTCCCCGGTCTCCCAGCAGCGCCTTGGGAGACCGCCCAGGGACCTACATGGTCCCTGGATGGCCTGCACCACCCCTTATGAAGAGCAGGGTCCCTTCCCTAAGATAGGCCCAACCTGCCTTCAGGGTAGTACTATCACACCAAGCCAGGGACCCTAAAGATCCCGGCTAGGCCTGCACCACCCCTTTGCGAAACACAGGGTCCCTTCACTTAAGATAGGCCCCACCTGTGTTCAGGGTGGTACTGCCTTGCAGAAGTCCACCTCCTGCCTCGAGCTAGGGGAACACCCCCATGCTCCTGGTCCTTGGGTTCAAGTCCCACAGGACCTACCTGACTGGTCACCTGGCCAGGCATCGCCCCAGCCACCACCTCAGGCTCACCACACTAGCTCCAATGTGACATCCATGCTCGAAAACTATCCCTCCTTTGGGGCCACCCACTACCATGGGCCACCCCGGGGTAACCACTGACCGGACCCTGACACCTCAGGGTCCGCCACCAACCCTTCACCTGGAAACCAGGGAGTACATCACCCCCACTCAGATCTCCACCGGATCAGTTACCTATCCCACCTAGGGTACCTAGGGGCTACCACTACACACCATCACTCAAGAACTACCCTCCTTTTGGGGCCACCCACTACCAGGGGCCACCCCTGGGCTGCTCATCTCCCCACCAGTTAACCTGGGGGGCCTGCCGGACACTCAACTCTACCACACCCTCCTCCCTCCGTGGGAAAAGCTTCTTGGGGTCCCCCACCATGGGAACCCTGGGGTGTTACTACCCGGAGTAAAGAAACCTCCTGCCTCACCCTTCCAGTGGTTTTGGCCTGCGCCAATTGCAAGTAAACTTTCAGGAGGGGAAGGATACCTGGGGCCCCTTCTGTGGAAACCCTCCCGGCCCTTAAAAAGCGTGGGAATCTCCCAGGACCCCCTCTCTCTCCTGTCCCCCACAAAGGTCAATCCACCCCTTCACCCCCACCTGTGATGTAGGTATCAGTTGCTGTCCCTATCTCTTGAGGAGACACCCTCCTCATGCAGGTGTAGTGCATGTAGTGTTAGGTTTCAAAGGTGTACAATATGGCTTAGAACATTTGTATGCAATCATTTCCTGGAAAGCACCATCCCGCTAGCACAGATAATCAACATAGCGCGGTCATATCAATACAGTTTACATTTAAACCATAATATCTTCCCATGACCCACATGTGCGCGGGGCTTTCCTTTCCCATACCTTTAGTTCACATAACCAAAACTTTGAACCCTTCTCAGAGCCTTGCGCTCTTCCATTTGCTCATTACTGCATAGGTAATGTGTGGCAAAACTGGACTTATCAAATGCTATAAATGCGCACCAGAATGGGATACTATGTTTCCCGCCGCTAGACACCAATGTTGGAAAACGAGGCAGCATCTGTGAGGCCTGCACAAATAACATGACTACATTTGTCCTTCACTGGGAACCAAACACCCAATGGTAGCGCCTGACTCTCAGAGGGTAGCGTTGCAGAACAGTCTGAGGCTTACTCAAGGGAGGTGGTGTGGGCTAGTAATCGCCATTTGCAGGTGCGCAGAAATAACACTCAATAATTGATTGTCCAGCCTGTACTTTGCTTTATAAAAGTAAGAGTACATTTATTAAACACACACACTACTCAATACTATGCACCAATTTACAAATATACATAAGCTGTTGGAATTACTTTGTGACATTGCGTAACATCTCCACCCCTCCCGCAGGGGGGGTGGGGTCTAGTACCACCACTCCCATGTATGCACATCATCTTGCCCCCTAATGCAGTGTGTTGAGCATAACCTGGAGCGAGGGCCCTGCGCACTGTCACCATCCCAGTGGCGACCCACCCCATTACCTCAACACGCATTAAAAATAGGTTCACCTGCCCTAGTGACACATAACCCTGACTGAGCATCTTATATTGACCATACAGTATGCACCCCTACATATTCAGGGCTAACAGTCTGAGTTGTTCCTCACTTAAGCACAGCAGCAAAAATACATGTTTACGCACACTTTAGAGTGACAGTACTCAGCACATTTGTTGGACATTAGAATGCGTTGCAATTACAGCCCCTAAAGGCATCACAGATGAAATCACAGGATTACGCATATACAGCCAGACACCCTAGCAAGAATGTCTAGCAACATAACACCACTTTGCTTATGACATCACCTTACACAGGTACTTCCCATTACATATGTGACCTTCAGTCCCTCTAAAAAGAAATAACCATTAGTAAATGCAATTCTGGTGCAATTACACCTTTTCATCTCCAGAGGATGCCCTTCTCCAGACATCCCAATTCAACCCTTCACTCCTTGAGGAACTTCTCAAAACACCCTCAGCTGTAGAACAAAAGTTCCAGCCTAGAGAATGTTTAATGCTGGCTGAGCCCTTGAGGGGTTATTCTTTCAGATGCCCCATGAAATTTAGGGGGGGACTGTTCTTCTTTGTGCTGGGGGAGGCTGCGTTGCTCCTGCAGCTCCCCCTGCACCTCTTTTCACACATGAGGGTGACCCCCTCCTCTGGGGGCCACCAGGCACCAAAAACGCTGGATGTCCCCATGCCTTGCAAGGCATTATGGGGCGCTTCAGGCTCCTTTCCGCATATTTGATGAGCGGCTCTCCCGCTGTGCAGGGGAGAGCCGCGCTGGCGCTTCGCGCCTCGTTCCTTCCTCGGTGGGGGGCCCGGTCCCACCCGGACCCCCAGGTGAGGGTAACGGCTCGGGGAGCCCACCCACGGCCGCTTGGCTCAGTTTTTGGGGGCCCGGTCCCACCCGGGCCCCGCGGTGCCCCAACTCGGTTTCAGCGGGTCCCGGTCCCACCCGGGACCCGCTACGGCCTCTCGGGGTGGAGGGCAGCCTGGGGTGACCACCCCCGGTTGCCCCCGCTGGCTCCCCGCGTGGCCAGCACCCTCGTGTGCTGCCGCGGGAGCCGGCCGGGCAGGCAGTTCTGGTCTGCCCGCTCCAGCGGGCAGACGCGTCTTCTTGCTCCGGTCCTGCTGGACTGCGGGGGAGTGCGATGGCACTCCCCCGGCCTCCTCCCATTCTTCGGGGCCCGGGATTGGGGTCCCGGGCCCCCTCCTCCTCCTCGCAGGGGGGGCGCAACGGCGCTCCCCTGACCTTGTTTTCGGCGGGGGCATCTTCACGGGGAGCGCAACGGCGCTCCCCGACTTTGCTTCGGGGCCCGGGGATGGGGTCCCGGCCCCCCAGAGACCCCTCTGCGGGGGGCGCGACGGCGCTCCCCCACCTCCAACTCTTCCCGGGGAGCGTCGGGATTTGCTCGCGGGGGCCAGGGTGGGCTCCTGGCTCCCCGTCTTCCTCCACTTCACGGGGGCGTGACGGCATCCGCCGGCTTTACTTCGGGGCCCGTGGATGGGGTCCCGGGCCCCCTGGGGATCTCCTCGCGGGGGGGGGCACGACAGCGCTCCCCCGACTCTATCTTGGGTGGCCCCCAGGCAGGACATTTTCGCGGGGAGCGCGACGGCGCTCCCCTGCTTTCCTTCTTCCCAGGGGTCAAAGGTCGCTCACCTTCCGGGGGCCATATCTCAGCCCCTGGGGGTCCGATCTGCCCCATTTTTGCGGCTTCTTGCTCCTGGCGGCAGCCCCCAGCCACTGGGAGCACTCTCCTTCGCCCTCCGGGCCTCCAAGAGGGTGCATTCTGCAGGGAGCGGTCTTCCCTAACTCCCTGCGCCAGCCTTTCGCCTGGCTCTCCTCCTGGGCCTCTCTTCTCCCTGCGCAGAGGCCCCTGCTTCTGCGCACCGGTCCTGGGCTCTTCTTCTGGTGCTGTTAGGGGACTGGGGGGCAGTCAGGGGGTACCTCCTTCCAACTGCCCATGGCCAGGCTCCAGCACCTTCCGCCTCAGCAGACCACACCCCAGAGAGAGCTCTCTTCTTCCTCCCAGTACTTTTTAAAAGTTGAGTAGGGGGCTGGCAGGAAGTCTCTGTTTGTCCTATCAAACAGCGACACATCACTTCCCAGCCCCTGCTCCCTCCTCCTGGTCCAGCCTCTGGGTTTGTTCAAAATGGCGTCGTCCAGGGTCTCTGGCCACATGGTCTCTGAAACACGAGCCCTTCCCTCCTCGCTGCCTCCCCTCCTTGGTGCAGCCTGGTGCCTGTCACCCAGTGATGGCTGCTGATGGATGAGCCTGTAGCCCCACCCATCTACTCTTCGTGGAGAGGAGGCCTTAGCTTGTGGAAGAAAGATTATCAATCCATCCAGCTGAGGTCAGCCCTCAGCCTGGCCCTGGTTATGACTGACTCAGAGAAATGTGACATTTCTGGATGACCCAAAAGCAGTACAAATATGACTTTGGACTCTGCAGAATACTCCTTTTCACATCTGCTGCAGTGGACTTTAGTGCGTGTTTGGAATCTGTAGGCCTTATGAAAGTTAATCTAGCACATGGGCTCCACATCCCCATAGGGGAATAATGAAGTGGAAAACACAGTAAAACACACTGACTTTCCCTGGCATGTTCCTTCCCAGTGTATAAGGCCTATTCCGTGTCACCACCCACTTCTGCATAAGTCCCGCCACACCATTCACTTTGTAGCTGCTCCTGGACTGCGCACGCCAGGAATCTCCCCTGCACAGCCCCTACACATGTGCACACGCATGTACACAGGTGTCTGCATGTAACCAGCCCGGTGCCCCTTACTCCAGCTGCTGCGCAGCGGCCTAGTCAAGCTAGGGGGACACCAGTAAAATCCACATGCAGTCTCTTTCATCATGAGTTCACTGTGGGGGAGTCCCAACTTATGAGGCTCTCCCACAGTAAAAGCTCAACAAATAGGTGCTCAAAAAGTGAAAAATCCGGGCGGCCCAGAGTGTCAGAACCACCTTCTAACAGCTTGGGTATTGGCGGAGTGATTGGATAAGTACATGGTGCTGGGTGGGTCATTGGAAGAGTGCACGGGGAGTGACAGGGGGATTGCTGGACTGCATGGAAACTTCCTGGGTAATTGAAGGTGTGAATGAGCACTTTCTAGGCGGTAAGAGGATTGTATGGGAAGTGCACAGGTGATTGTAGCAGTGCATGTGTTAGTGCCTGGGTCATTGCATGAGTACATGAGTACTGACTGGATGATTAGAGTACTGCAAGGAGAGTGCATTGTGAATTTATAAGTGCTTGGGTATTGGCAGAGTGATTGGATAAGTACATGGTGCTGGCTGGGTCATTGCAAGAGTGCACGGGGAGTGACAGGGGGATTGCTGGACTGCATGGAAACTACCTGGGTAATTGAAGGTGTGAATGAGCAGTGTCTAGGCGGTAAGAGGATTGTATGGGAAGTGCACAGGTGATTGTAGCAGTGCATGTGTTAATGCCTGGGTCATTGCATGAGTACATGAGTACTGACTGGATGATTAGAGTACTGCAAGGAGAGTGCATGGCGAATTTATAAGTGCTTGGGTTTTGGCGGAGTGATTGGATAAGTACATGGTGCTGGATGGGTGATTGGAGGAGTGCATGGGAGGTGACAGGGTGATTGCTGGACTGCATGGGTACTACCTGGGTAATTGAAGGAGCGAATGAGTAGTGTGTAGGTGGTTAGGTTAGAGGACTGCATGGGTAGTGCTTAGGGGATTGTAGCAGTGCATGTGTTAGTGCCTGGGTCATTGCATGAGTACATGGGTACTAACTGAATGATTAGAGTACTGCAAGGAGAGTGCATGGCGAATTTATAAGTGCTTGGGTATTGGAGGAGTGGTTGGATAAGTACATGGTACTGGCTGGATGATTGGAGGACTGCATTGGGAGTGACTGGATGAATGGTGTACTGCATGGGTACTACCTGGGTAATTGAAGGTGTGAATGAGTAGTGTCTAGGTGGTTGGAGGACTGTATGGGTAGTGCACAGGTGAATGTAGTACTGCATGGGTAGTGGTTGGGTTACTTAATCTTACCTTTTTTATAGTAGATATGAAAGTCATTGAAACAATTTTTTCTGTTCTTTTTTTATAATCTAAATTTAAAAAAGTTTCAAACTTTAGAATTTGGGTCTGTAAAAGAGAAGAAAAAATACAGTTATAACATATAATATTATAGTTTTAAGAACACAACATAATTTCACAATTACATAAAATATTCAGCTTGCCTTTTTTGCTGTTTTCAGATTTTATTGAATTTCACCATACACAGTGATTTCAATGTTGATCATCATGTAACAGCGGGCAAAAAAATACAATCAATAAGATTGTTAAAAAAAACCAAATCTTTGTTCAAAATATTTAGAACAAACTCAACTATCTAATATCTGGAAGCAGGGTTTTTAGTAAATCAGGGAAAAAATGGCGCACAGACAAAACGCGTAGTGTAACTGTATCACAATGTTGACGGTGCTACCAGGTCGGGGGAACTACCCTGTAACCCCCGTGGATGTATGAGTAGGAGACCCACACTAGAATTGAGAACAAAGTCCTGGGCACACGTATTGAAAGTGTAATAGAACCAGAAGTCTTATATGAGTTTCAAATTGTCGAGTCAACACCAGAGAAATTGTTGAAAGTTATTTAATGAGGCAACGACCAAAAGAAAGCAACCAGCCGACACGTGTTTCGTCATACGGGAATGCTCCCGTGACTCATCAGGGCTGTATTGACAGTAGCGGATCGAGAGTCAGTAGGATGAGGAACAGGGAATGGGGTTCCGCAGAGCCAGTAGACCGGAGAAGCCGGTGCGAAAAATCATGAGGGGAGGTCAAACCCTGGGCAGGGGTATGACCCAGAGGTGTGAATTCAGTAGAACGAACAAGGGCGGAAGCGCCCAGAATGTCAGCTCCAAAAGACCAACCGTGTCCTGGTGGTCGGAAAGGGGAGGCGGATGAGCCTGTAGATGTCCACCGCCGGGCCGGCGGCGGTGCCCGCCGGACCGGCAGTGGACATCCGCCCGCGATCGCAAGCCAGAAAACCGCCGGTCAAATTAGGATGGTGGTGGTGACCGCGGCGGTGGGAAATTCCGACCGCCGCTTTCCCACCGGTTGCCATCCGCACTCCTGCCTGGTGGACGGAGCAGGACCGGGATAATGGTGGCGGTGCAGAGCAGGCACCGCCGGCACGATTATGATGCTGGCGGTAGCCAGCCTTTCCTCAGCGGTCAGACCGCCATGGAAAGGCATGCGGAGATTGTCTTTCGGGGTCACGTTGCGGGCCCCCAATGTGTTGGGGGGGGTGGGTGCACAGGGGGGGTACCCATGGTCCCTTCTACATTTCCCTGTACCAGGTGGCAGGCACTGTGCAGTGCCTGCCATGCAGTGCAGGGAAATGCAGGACCTGCTCCTTTCGGCATCGCAGTGGTGCTGCGGGCAGCAGCAACCGCCGCAATGTTAAGGCCCGCGATCAGACCGCTGCGGTCGGATTTCGACCGCGGGTCATCGTAATTCAACCGGCGGTGATGTCGCGGGCCATGCGGGCGGTCTTTTCCCGCTACCATGGCGGTCGGGGAGGTTTTCCGACCGCCATCATAATAGGCCCCATAGTTTGGTCTTTCACAACAATTTACCTTAAACTTCGTAATTTCTTCTTCAACCTTCTCAGTACTACTATCTTCAACCTCTTCTTCAACACCTACACCTATCAAACTCTCACTTTCTCTACACTCTTGTTCAGGACCAAAGTAACGAAACTCTATTTCATCCCAAACTTTTTTAAATCTGATACTGATCCATGCAAAAGAGCACTGTTTAAGTCACTTAAAATTATTGCAGGACTTTTTACATAGTACAATCTCCTTACTAACTTCCGCATTTGAGAGTGATGTACTGCTAACATTCTCAAATGATGAAAAACACTTTTACACACTTTTCTAGAAAGACAAGTCAGAGAATGACCTTGCAAACCAGTATTTTTTCTCACCTTGCAAGGATCTAGTCCTTGCAGCATCTTAATCTTTTGTTTAATACTTTTTTTACTATACTCTCGTAAGAAATTTCATAAAATATCAATAGACTTCTGTCGTATACTACAAATACTACTACAATCCCAAGTATACACTGGGGCTTTAGTACGTCTCCCTAGAACTTCATCAGCTATCACTTCTTCTACATTTCTAGGAACCATCTTTTCTTTTTCAATTGCACAACCGTTGTTCACTTCATAAGCACGACCATTGGTATCAACTACGTGAACTAATGTATTGCTTTGAAAATAGCTCTCTTCATTAAAAAAAGGCTCTGAACTTGAAGTGTGCTTCCATTCACCCAAAAAAATATCACAAAAGTTAGTTCTGTTAATTAGTCTCTTCTTTTTACTTTTGTCCTTCATAAAATACATTGGTTTATCTAATGATCGTATTCTGTTTAAAACTAAAATGAACAATTTTCTTTTTAATTCAAAAGCCTTTTTAACTATAGTTTCAATCAGTTTTTTGTTTTTATAAAATGCTGATCTTCTTTTATATTTCTTGCCATCCTTTAATAAATTTTGTACTACTCTACTTTGAAACATTTGTTTCCTTATTTCACAAAATTGATTCATCCTTCTTTTAGCATAGATTGTTTTTTCAGAACGTGATTGCCATTAATTTGTCCTTTTTCATTTCATTCTTCTTTGTTCTAGAGGTATTCTTTCTATTTTCTACATTGTCAAAACCCTTTCTAGTCCTTGGAAAGTCTTTTAATAAATTCTTTTGTTCTCTTACCGCAAGACTTTTTCTTTTTCCCACATGTTGTAGTTCATCTAATTCTTGCTGTTGTCGTTTCTTTAAATAGTATTGTTTCTTTTCTTGTTTTCTCTTTGTGTTTTTTTTGTCATGGTAAGTTTTTCTTAATGATGATGAAGAATATCTGAAAAAAATGTAAAATAAATTTAATATTATTAATATAACTATATAGAAATATACTATTCTATTACTAAAGAAACACGTTCTACATAAAAACCAATGAAATGCTTTCTTTTGAAATCACATGGGGTTTCCTGCACTACATGGGTACTACCTGGGTAATTGAAGGAGTGAATCAGTAGTGTGTAGGTGGTTAGAGGACTGCATGGGTAGTGCTCAGGGGATTGGAGCACTGCATGTGTTAGTGCCTGGGTCATTGCATAAGTACATGGGTACTGACTGAATGGTTAGAGTACTGCAAGGAGAGTGCATGGTGAATTTATAAGTGCTTGGGTATTGGCGGAGTGATTGGATAAGTACATGGTCCTGGCTGGGTTTTTTGAGCAGTGCATGGGTAGTGACAGGGTGATTGCTGGACTGCATGGGTACTACCTGGGTAATTGAAGGTGTGAATGAGCAGTGTCTAGGCGGTTAGAGGATTGTATGGGAAGTGCACAGGTGATTGTAGCAGTGCATGGTTAGTGCCTGGATCATTGCATGAGTACATGGGTACTGACTGGATGATTAGAGTACTACAAGGAGAGTGCACAGTGAATTTATAACTGCTTGGGTATTGGCGGAGTGATTGGATAAGCACATGGTGCTGGATGGGTGATTGGAGGAGTGCATGGGAAGTAACAGGGGGAATGCTGGACTGCACAGGTACAACCTGGGTAATTGAAGGTGTGAATGAGCAGTGTCTAGGCGGTTAGAGGATTGTATGAGAAGTGCACATGTGATTGTAGCAGTGCATGGTTAGTGACTGGGTAATTGAATGAGTACATGGGTAGTGACTGGATGATTAGAGTACTGCAAGGAGAGTGCATGGTGAATTTATAAGTGCTTGAGTATTGGCGGAGTGATTGGATAAGTACATGGTGCTGGATGGGTGATTGGAGGAGTGCATGGGAAGTAACAGGGTGAATGCTGGACTGCACGGGTACTACCTGGGTAATTGAAGGTGTGAATGAGCAGTGTCTAGGCAGTAAGAGGATTGTATGGGAAGTGCACATGTGATTGTAGCACTGCATGTGTTAGTGCCTGGGTCATTGCATGAGTACATGGGTAGTGACTGGATGTTTAGAGTACTGCAAGGAGAGTGCATAGAGAATTTATAAGTGCATGAGTTTTGGCAGAGTGATTGGATTAGTACTTGGTGGTGGCTGGGTGACCGGAGGTGTGCTTGGGTAGTGACTGGGTGATTGCTGGACTGCATGGGTACTACCTGGGTAAATGAAGGTTCAAATGAGTACTGTCTAGGTGGTTAGAGGACTGCATGGGTAGTGGACAGGGGATTGTAGTGCTGCATGTGTTTGTTCCTGGGTCAGTGCATGAGTACATGGGTAGTGACTGGATGATTAGAGTACTGCAAGGAGAGTACATGGTGAATTTACAACTGCTTGAGAATTGGTGCAGTGATTGGATAAGAACATGGTGCTGGCTGGGTGATTAGAGCAGTGCATGGGGAGTGACAGGGTGATTGTTGGACTGCATGCGTACTACCTGGGTAATTGAAGGAGTGAATCAGTAGTGTGTAGGTGGTTAGAGGACTGCATGGGTAGACCTCAGGGGATTGGAGTACTGCATGTGTTAGTGCCTAGGTCATTGCATTAGTACATGGGTACTGACTGAATGATTAGAGTACTGCAAGGAGAGTGCATGGTGAATTTATAAGTGCTTGGGTATTGGCGGAGTGATTGGATAAGTACATGGTGCTGGATGGGTGATTGGAGGAGTGCATGGGAAGTGACAGGGTGATTGCTGGACTGCATGGGTACTGCCTGGGTAATTGAAGGTGTGAATGAGCAGTGTCTAGGCGGTAAGAGGATTGTATGGGAAGTAAACAGGTGATTGTAGCAGTGCATGGTTAGTGCCTGGATCATTGCATGAGTACATGGGTACTGACTGGATGATTCGAGTACTACAAGGAGAGTGCACAGTGAATTTATAACTGCTTGGGTATTGGCAGAGTGATTGGATAAGTACATGGTGCTGGATGTGTGATTGGAGGAGTGCATGGGAAGTGACAGGGTGATTGCTGGGCTGCATGGGTACTACTTGGGTAATTGAAGGAGCGAATGAGTAGTGTGTAGGTGGTTAGAGGACTGCATGGGTAGTGCTCAGGGGATTGCAGCAGTGCATGTGTTAGTGCCTGGATCATTGCATGAGTACATGGGTAGTGACTGTATGATTAGAGTACTGCAAGGAGAGTGCATGGTGAATTTATAAGTGCTTGGGTTTTTGCGGAGTGATTGGATAAGTACATGGTCCTGGCTGGGTCATTGGAAGAGTACACGAGGAGTGACAGGGGGATTGTTGGACTGCATGGGTACTACCTGGGTAATTGAAGGTGCGAATGAGTAGTGTCTAGGTGGTAAGAGGATTGTATGGGAAGTACACAGGTGATTGTAGCAGTGCATGGTTAGTGCCTGGATCATTGCATGAGTACATGGGTACTGACTGGATGATTCGAGTACTACAAGGAGAGTGCACAATGAATTTATAACTGCTTGGGTATTGGCGGAGTGATTGGATAAGTACATAGTGCTGAATGGGTGATTGGAGGAGTGCATGGGAAGTGATAGGGTGATTGCTGGACTGCATGGGTTCTACCTGGGTAATTGGAGGAGTGAATGAACAGTGTGTAGGTGGTTAGAGGACTGCATGTGTAGTGCTCAGGTGATTGTAGCACTGCATGTGTTAGTGCCTGGGTCATTGCATGAGTACATGGTTACTGACTGAATGATTAGAGTACTGCAAGGAGAGTGCATGGTGAATTTATAAGTGCTTGGTTTATTGCATGAGTACATGGGTAGTGCTTGGCTCATTGGGAGAGTGCATGGGTAGTGCCTGGGTGATTTTATAACTGTTTGGGTAGTGGTGAAGTGATTTCATGAGTGCTTGGATAATAACTGGGTGATTGCAGAATATGGAATCAGTCAGTCATTACTCATATATTTTTAAAATCACCTAGACACTAACTTTGCACTCCTCTAATCGGTCAGGCACTTCTCAATAGTTCACTAAGCATACATATAACTGTATAAATACAATCTGAACACATAGATGAGTCATTACATATTATCTAGTTAAGTAGATAAGTACAACATGCCTGCAAGGGTAATATATGGTGGTTTACTTTTGAGCTACATCTTGACCATTCTATCTACAAATATGCGACATCATTAAACTATACCACTCAACAGACTTAAGAAAGAAGGCTAATAAACAACACATTTTATGAGCATTTTTAAAACCACACTTTTATTCTACATCTTCACCTTTATATCTAAAATTATGTGGCATCATTCAACTATACCTTTGTTCAGACTACAAAAAGAAGACTAATTAACAGCAACTTATTTCACCATTCTATATTAAAATATATGGCATCATTTAACTTCACCTTTTGTACAAACTAATAAAAGAAACCTAATTATTAACACCTTATATGATCATCTTTCAAACAGCACAGTTGTGCTGCATCTTTACCAAACTATCTATAATTATGCAGTATCATTCAACTATACCTTTGTTGAGACAACAAAAAATGAAGCCTAATAAACTACACCTTTTATGAACATCTTTCAAACTACACATTTGTACTGCATCTTCAACCAACTATCTAAAAATATGCGGCATCATTCAACTATACCTTTGTACAGACTTAAAAACAAGCTTAATTAATAACATCAGTAATCATCTTAAAAAATACACATATTACTGTACAGACTCTTATTTAAACAACATTTAAGTACAATGAAACAAACTCCAATATACATCTCTACATTTAATAATATATTTCAAACAACACAGTTTTAGAATAATGTCAATTTTTTTAAATAAACCTCTCAAATTTATAACTCACCTTGCAAATAAATGTGTTGAAAGAAAAATCTCACAAACTCTGACAGGATTTTCTTTACACACAATCAATATAATGCACCAAACTCAGCAAGGTAAAACCAGTAATGGCAAGGTTTCCCTCTCTTTCTCCATACAAATACACATAAGCAACAAATAACATTGCTTCCCAGAGCTTTTCAAATTGTAAAACACATTTCCATTGGTTCCACATAATAACCCTTAGCAACTGACTTCTTCCCCCATTCTGCTTAATGCCAGTTTCCATAGTAACAGTTCATGGAACATTGAACTTAAATGACAGGTCACAAGTTCAGCATATTCTCAAGTTCACCACACAATGTTGCAAATGCAACCAGCAGGTGTGGTTGACTTTCCAATATATAACCTTATCCTATCTACTGTACCTTTCAAACATTTTTTACTAACCAATAAGAAAAATGCTTTTTAAAGACAGAAACCTTCACCCTATTTTTGACTTAACAATGTTCTTAAACAGCCAATCATTTCTCTTCTTTTTTAAAAACTGCGGGGCATATTCTCAAGGACTAATCGCCGAGTTAGTGGCACTTTAACGCAGCCAAAGTGGCGATAAATTCATCGCACCATTCACAAGCTGGTGGTAACAGCCCAGAACACCAGTTTACCCGCGATAGCATCCGCAAAAAACATCGCCACAGATGACCCCCGCAACTATCGCTAATGAGATGCAGAGTAGGCGTTCCCGAGCAAAAACCCGCGACAACACCACACCTCAACATTCTCAACGACCAGCCCGATCAGCGATAAAACCACAAAACAGGCGATAAGGCGCGCTAGCAGCAGGAAACTAACACCTGCCCTGACCTGGTGCAAAGTCGGAGCACAGCCTGCACCACAAAATGGAGCCCAGCCCAGAGCCACACCTGAAGGGCAACAGATGCCATGGAGCCACTGATCATGCAGCTCGGAGCCCCAACAGGGCCCCAACACCCACCGCCACCACCCCCAGGACCCCCCCCCGATGCCCCCCCCAGCCAAAGACATGCCACATCAACTATACGGAACATGTACCAAATAATCCGCCAGATGTCGCACAATCCCATTTGGTGGTATGCATGTGTCGTCACAAAAATGAGCATCACACATCCACCTTCGATGTAACAAATGAAAATTTATTCAAAGAAACACAGAACAGAAATGAAGACAAATGGCGGCTCCCCTCGGGACAATCCGTAGGTCACAGCCTGCAAGACAAAAATCATGATGAGAAGGTGTGTCTTGCGCACATCAAAGGACAGAGAGAGAGCGAAGGAGAGAGAGAGAGAAAGAGAGGGAGCGAGAGAAAGACGGACAGAGAGGGGGAGCGAGAGAAAGACGGACAGAGAGGGGGAGCGAGAGAAAGATGGACAGAGAGGGGGAGCAAGAGAAAGACGGACAGAGAGAGGGAGCGAGAGAAAGACGGACAGAGAGGGGGAGCGAGAGAAAGACGGACAGAGAGGGGGAGCGAGAGAAAGACAGACAGAGAGGGGGAGTGAGACACAGATAACAGAAGAGATGGACAGGGAGAGAGAGTGCCCACGATGCGCACCCAGGCCACACTGCCCACCTGCTGCCACAGGTGTGTCTCCAACCACGTGCCTGTAGGTAGTGCAGTTCACCAGGTCACACATCTGAAACAGATCCGTCATCTGAAACAGAGTCCAGAGACATGAATGGCAAAGTACACACAATTGCACAAGACATCATCGCCTGTCCACCCCTGCGCACCCAGGCAGATGTACCCCAGCCCCTCCTGCCGCCCAGCGGTGCATGCCCGCCCCTGCGCACCCATGCCTCACTGCTCATCTTCCGCCCTTGGCGTGTAGTAATGATGGCCCACCATGTGCTGCTGCAAGCCACATGCCCGGGGTCCGCGGATATGGCACCCTCCACATCATGCAGCCCTGCCCCGCAGGCCACCAGGTCTCACATATGATTCTGGGTCTTGATTTCACCATGGCAGAGGACATACCAGTGCACCGGGCATCATCGCAGGCTGAACACCCGCTCAGCCCTTGAGGTGCCACTAACTCTGTGATCCGGGATGCAACGCCACGAGGCGGTAGGCCAGCACTGCCCGCTGGCTCTGGCCTACACTGCTGTCCAGCAGGGCACACAAATCCTGAGCAGTCCAGACGGCCGGGATGGGGCTTCATCGCAGGCTGCACACCCGCTCAGCACCTAAGGTGCCCCTACCTCAGTGCACCCAAAGTCACCATCCCGTGGCGGTGTGCCTGTGCCGGCCGCAATGTATCCGGTGCCACCAAGTCTGTGTCCCAAAGTTATGGTCCCTGTATGATTGGGTATCGTGTTGCGGACGCCATCATGTCACCTCCGGTCCTGGCGAATGTGATGTTGCAGGGCCCGAGGCCCTCATGCCTACATTAACACCACACAGACGCACCCAGATAGAGAGTGAAAATGGCGTCGAGCACGTGCGCCCGTCCCTTTTTATTGGCAGGGTCACATGTCCCGTGACGCGTGTGCTGGATGGGTGTGGTGTGGGTGTAAACCAGCCGTGAGGGAGTGGCTGTGGCATGCTGACAACTAGACCTGTGAGCAGCAGATCACCACAGGAAAGACAGGGGACATGTAGCGTTGCCGTCCCCCCCTGTGAGCGTAAGCGGAGTGGGCTGGCCTGGCGTATGCCAGTCCAGCGTAAGGGTCTGTATATGACCCCGGGGCCCTGGGCGTGGTTCTGTACTGGCGTGGACAAGGAAGTAACTCATGTGTGTGCCCCTGTTGTTGTGTGAGTGCCACCCGGACTGCATTGGGCAATGTGTCACCCTGTGACCCCTGTTCTACGACATGAGCCACATGGATGTAAGAGGAGTCCAGTGAGCCCACATTCATCCATACTTCCACACTTAAAAGACCATAGACATGACACATCTGTGTGTGTATATGAATGTTTAATGCACATTGAGTGGAGTGTTGCATCTGGAGCAGTACAGGGCCATGCAAACCCCACATGACGATGTTGTCCTGTGGAGGTCAAGCCAGGGTCCTCCAGGGAATGACAAGTCCAAAGGAAGAGGACGAGTACAGTCTGCCGTCTGATTGCTGTGTCAATGGCGATCAAACATCATATGGCAGTCCATGTCGAGGTCCAAGGTGACTGTCGCAGAGTGCATCGGGGGGACAGTGGAAGGTGATGATGCAGAGGGCAGTACCAAGCTGAAGCCGGACCTATGGATGAGATGCATGCTGCTGCGTCCTCCTTACCACGAGGGCAGTATCATCCGCATCTTCATTCTCTGCTGTTTCATGTGCCTCACGTGTGGGGGGTTGTGTTATGTCTCCAGCACTGTGTGGCAGTGACACTTCAGGGGGCGGAGATGTGGATGGAGTGGTGGCAGCAGCATGCATCCGCACCAGGCCTTGTGGCAGCAATGCCATGAGGAAGGTCCTGAGGTCATTGAGAAACCCAGCTACCTCTCGCTGGTGTGCAGCAGTGGCAGCCGCTCATTCCGCATTCGCCCGCTCCATGGTCTCCATTAACTTCCGCATGTTTCCCAACTCCCGTGTGACATAGCTAGAGCCACTCAGACTGGACAGTTGTACTATTCTCTGAGTCAGGGCTCCAGCGATGTCAGCCATGGTCCGTTGGAGAGCATGGAGCGGACTGTGGGTGTCCGTTAGGGACCGTGAGTGGTCCCTGATGGGACTTAGACACCCACGTATGGCATCTAGTTTGTCTGCCATGCGGTCGAAGCCCACCCGCACCTGTTCAGCCAGATTCTCCTGGCACCCCAAAACACGGCGTTGGAAGGCCATGTGTTCTCAGTGGGGGTCCTGGGAGGCAGCAGTGGTGGTGGGTGCTACCTGCTGTGTGGTCTGTGCAGGGGGTGGGGTCTCCTCATAGCAGCTGGGCTGCCCAGCTCCTGGAAGTGGGCTGCGGAGGCTCTCCACGAGCAGTTGGAGGGCGTCAGAGTCGAAGCTGTGGTCGTCCTCTTCGTCTCCAGAGAAGAGAGGGTCGGACTGCTCTGCAGGAGGTGTTGATTCTCCCTCTGCAATGTGAAGGGGAGATGCAGTTTAACAATGTGTCCACGTGTATGTTGTCGCATTGTACATGTTTACATACAGACAGCATGACTGGGTACATTGTGGCTGTTTGGGAGGAGCTGCCTATTTGATGAGGGACAGTGGACATTTCGACAACATCACGGATGTGTGTTTGTACTTGTACATTATCAACGCACATATCCCTGCAATGCCAATTGTGATTGGCCAGTGTCTGCACCCAAGCGGCACCAGTAGTGTTCTGTGTTCTGTTGTAGGTGTTTTGCGGATTGTGTCACATCGTTGTCAATGTAGATGTGCTCTGTATGTGATGTGTGTGCTGCATTTTTGGGGAGTCGCCCCTGCAGCTCAGATTTTGCTGCCCCTTATTACTTTCATGAGGTGTGCCTCTGACTTCTGTGCTTGTACAGTGTTGACATGTTGCATACTGGGGTACGTTGGTCTCTTGGTGGGAGTTGGTGGTCTAGGGCATGGTGTGCTCAAATTAATTGTGCATGTGTGCCATTGTGCCCATCTCCCCCCGTCCCCCCAGGCCCTGGTGGTTACTCACCCTGTTGCTGTTGTGTCTTGTCCTGTTGAGCAGTGTCCGGGCCCCCAACTCCTGCCACCGTCTCCCCACTGATGACTGTGGACACCATTTCCTCCATGTCGTCCAGCTCCTCCTGTGGCGCTGGGCTCCCACCTCCAGTCTGCATTGCTGCCTTCAGGTTGTTGGCGAGTTTCTGCTTGGTTTTGCGCTTGACATCATTCCAGCGCCTCTTGACCTCGCCCATTGTCCTCTTCAGCACTCTGACTGCATTCACCTTGTCCACGATGGACTGCCATAATGTATTTTTTGTTGCCAATGACACAGTGGAGGTGACGAACAGTTGTTGATGGTGTTCTGTCACCTCCATTATCAGGATCCTGTTTTCCTGCGGACTGAACTTCGTCTTCCTCTTCTTCTTGTCCTTGCCCTTCCCTGACCCCGAAGTACCAGGATGGTCCTCCGGGGGGCTTGTGGGGTTCTGGCTCTCCTCCGTACTTGCTCCGGCAACGTCCATTGTGCTTCGCTGTTGTTTGGCATTTGTTTGTCTGTTTTTTTTCTGCTTTTATGGTGATTGTTCCCGCCTGACGCGTGTGGATTGCAGGCCTGTGGCTGGGTTTCGCAGATTTTCGTATCGCGATTGGCCTCATCGCAGCTTTTTTTGCGTTGGTGTTTCGCATTTTTGCAGCGTGGCGTTGATTCTAACGCGGTCAGTTGGCGAGTTATCGGGGGAGTATCGCATGGGGCTGCCGTGTTGTGAATACTTGGTTAACAAGGCGTTAATTTCCCGTGATGGACTGCGATATGCAAAGTTGCGTTAAGCTAAATTTGCGGTGGTTATCACACGTTCTTGGGAATATGCCCCCGCATCTTGTCCACCATTTTAGATACCTCTCATTCTACCAACTGACTACTTCAGCTACAGACATCTTTTCATTATATCCAGACTTCCCTTCAGGATGCTTAGAGTGTGGATTGTGGGACACAGCTATGTTTTCTGGTTCAAAAGGTGTGCTGAACACAGAGGTATTTACAACGACCTAGCTTTGCAAAATGTGGACATTAAATGGATTGGACAAAGAGGATTAAAGTGGCACCAATTGATGCCTTTGGTTAAAACCTTTTTACATCTCCAACCCCCTGACCTCATGATTGTGCACTGTGGTGGCAATGACCTAGGCACATTGACTGGGGTAGGTCTGGAAATGCTAATGAAGGACACCGTTGCCCAATTGATGTTGCTTTTCCCCCAAACTGTCTTTGTATACTCTAACATATGCCAAAGACAGAAATGGAACTGGTCCAATCAATTCTGTCCACAGATTGAGAAAGCTAGAAAAAATGTCAATAAAGCTGTTTTTATTTACCTCAGAGACCATAGGATGGGCACCATCTATAACAACAATCTACGTTTCCATGTGGATGGCATCTACAGATGTGATGGAGTACACTTCACTGACCAAGGCAACAGAGTGTTTTTTTTTTTTTCAAAGATACTTTATTCGACAGCTAAGAGTCATAAAAGCACAGTTCATTGCAAGACATTGGTACATAAAACCTTAAAAAAGCATTAACAAATTATATTCTAAAAATGCTATATGCAGAGCAGATAAAAAGGTATCCCAATTTACAAATTCATCAAACATCTATAGGTCTACAAACAGAGCAGCAATATAAGGTACAAACAAGCAATAAATAAATGACCAAAGTATATTGGATCTGTCTCGTGAAGTACACATTAAATAACCTAGCACACTGACTCTAGAGCCGGCAAGCTTTTCCTGTATCTGATGGCCGCTATTAAAAAGCTTGCAACCCCCAAACAAACTGTGGGAGAAGATAACATTTGAAGATAGGTCAAAGCCGGCCTCACTTGAGCAAACTGTGGTTCTTTAAACAGTGGTAAAATGTGAGACCTGAGCTGAGGGTCGTAAAAAGGGCAGAAAAACATAAAATGTAATGTATCCTGGTCTGAAAAATTGTCGCAGGGACAGGGTTTGAGCGAATCAGGCTTCGAGTAGCCTAGGGGAAATGACAAGAGCCAAGGGACCAGATTCAGGCGAAATCTAGTCAATACATAACAAAACTCCTCACAGACGGTTTTACTACTTCCACCTCCTCCCTAAGCATCTGCCGCTTGTCCAAAAACTGCTTTTTAAAAGCTCTGATAGCAGTTTTGCTCAGTGCCCCAGGGTTCAAGAACAGCTCCGGGCGGCCAAGCCATCCGGTCTGTTCTTTTATGTAGTTCAGCCAGGGGATGCACAAGGCCCTATCCAGACTAGAGCAGTCGCCAATTATGAGCTGGCCCAGATTTGGTGCTGGGGACGCCCAAGTTCTGAGCCAGCGCAGCAACGGTGGAACCGCAATCTCGTCTGAGATATATCCGGCTCCCAGTTCTTCATGCACATTAAAAACAGGTGTTGCGATGGGGACCGCAAGGAGTTTCCACATATAATTATTCTCAGCTACCTGGATCCCCTTCACATCCTTATACCCCCAAATGTCACTCCCATACGTAGCCATCGGGATGCATTTTGCATTGTAGATCTTTAATAGAGCAGGGAGTGGTTTAGACCGCAATCTTTTTGCAAAATTCAAAGTAGCCCCCGCGGCTCTGGCCAGGGTGTTCCTTTTAAGTAAGATTTGCGGACCCCAAGATCCTTTTTCCTCAAAAACTACCCCTAGATAAGGAAACGTAGGCACCTTAGTCAGTTCTGCCCCTTTGCAATAAAATTTGACCTTTGCCGCCTTTCCTGAACCTATAGTCATACTGTGCGATTTCTTATAGTTCGTAGTTAGATCTAATGACTTCATAAAACTTATAAAACAGTTTAAAAGACGTTGTAGGCCCAATGCAGTTCTGGCCAGCAGAACTGCATCATCTGCATACAGAAGTGCAGGTATCATTTTGGAGCCCGCTCTGGGGATGTCTTCACAACAAGCTGTTAGGGTCTCACCCAGTCTATTAATGTAAAGTGTGAACAGCAGAGGTGCCAGAATGCACTCCTGCCTGACCCCCCTTTTTACTTCCCAGGAATTAGTCAAACTACCATCTGTGTTGTACCTTACTGCTGCTGTGGTGTTTTCATGGGCAGTATGCAGAAAGGACACTAACTCCGCATCTATCCCTAGATCACGTAACACTAACCACAGCTTAGACCTGTTGACATAGTCAAAAGCTGAGGTTAGGTCCATGAAGGCCAGATGTAAGGTACCTCTCTTGGCAATGGTGTACTTTCCAATAACTAGATGGAGGTTTAGGCACTGGTCCAAGGTCCCTTTCCCCTGCCTAAAACCATACTGCAGGTCAGAGATGATATTGGCCTGATCGAGGTATCCTGTAAGCCGATCCAGAATTACTTTCCCCAGTATTTTAGCCACGGAGTCTAAAAGAGAAATTGGTCTATAGCAGGCGGGATCGTCCCGAGCTCCTTTTTTAAATATAGGGACGATAACCGCCTTGGCCCATGATGAGGGAAAACCCTTAGTGCACGCTGCGTTAAAAACATGGGTTAAAATCTTGGCCCAAACATTTGGATCAGCTTTATAAAGGTCAGCGGGAACCCCATCTGGCCCAGGCGCCTTGCCTGCTGAGGTTGAAACAATGGCTTTTTGGACCTCATCTATGTTAAAATTAAGGGGGTTACTAGCTAAGCTGGGAACTGATTGTCCCGCGGCAGATTACAGATTTGTATCGCTATAGATATTACTAAAATGCTGGACCCACAGCTCAGCTGGTATTGTGCAATCGCTACTGGAATTAGGTGTGTCTGAAAAGTAAGGGCTATTAACCACCGACCAAAATCTAGTACTGTCGGCCAAAACACTGGCTTTAGTAAGTGCTTCCCAGGCCTGTTCCTTTATCTGTTTCTTCCTTGCCTGGATTGCAAGTTTATAGGCCTTCCTGCAACGCCTAATCGATATAGCGTCCCTTGGCTTTTGCATCAGGGCCTGTTTTAGTTCCTTGTGAGTAACTGAGCACATTTTGTCAAACCACCTTTTGATATTTGGGGAACTTGTTCTAGAGTTAGAGGTTAGGTCAGTTGCCACCTACTTAATAATACTATCAAAAGCTTCGAGAGTGTCATTGTCTTGTGAAGCAGGGTCCATACACACTTGGAACTCCGGTGCACAGGTTGAATATAGATTATCTAAGAAACTCACCGGTGTAATCCTTTCCCACTTCAATCTCCTAGCTTGGTGTTTAGTGCTGATATTTTCGTTAGCAATTTGACTTGTGGCCCGCCCTCAAATGCGGCCAAAAGGGAGGCATCCAGTGTTAAGGGATTATGATCACTAAGGCAATTCCACGTGACACTTAGGTTGTTGGCAACTGGTGCTAGTGATACAGATATCATGATGAAATCAATAACACTAGAACTACCACTGCCTACATAGGTGGGGACCAGTGCTGAGGAATCTGATTGCTGTAAACATAACAAATTGTGGTCTGAAAGAAAGCTTTCTAAATATAAACCCGATGGTGTATGCTCAAAATGATTAAACAGATCATCATGCCCGTCATCCTTCTCCATTGTAGGAATACAATTGAGGCTGCACTGATGAATGTTAAAGTCCCCAAGAATTAGTGTGTCATGGTAGGTTTGACTTCCTTCCCCATAGCTTTCTAATAAAGCTTCCATAGCTAAGAGATGTTCTGTCTCATGTGATCTAGTGTACGAGTTATAAAAATTGACCACTAACAGAGTGGGGAAATTCTTGCGTGACAATGCCACTGCTAACACATTAGGTGAACGACAATCAATCAATTTTGCTTGATAAGAGAGCTTTAGTGAGAACATTAAAAGCAGACCCCCTCTGGCTCTTCCCATATTTGAGGGGACAGCATATTTACAAAACGTAGTAAAACCATCTAGGTAAAAACAGTTTTCAGGTTCCCATGTTTCCTGTAAAGCAATAATGTGATGTATTCTAAGAAACTGTTCCCAAGCAATGTTACCCTGTTTAGACTTAAGGCCTGCAATGTTCCAGGACAATACTTTCACAGTAGGATCTACAGAATTAACCAGGGTAGAAATAGGTGTAGATACATTATTCAACAGTGGTAGAAGGGGAGGTGTGGGCACAAAAACACATGGGTTAGTGGAGGTTTTTAATAACGGCTGCTTGCCTGGGGTATTTATAACCACAGGAGATAGTCAGTCATTTTCATCAAGGCTCGACGGGCAGTCAAAATTATCCCTGAATTCACATTTCTTTGTTGATTGGGCTTAGCCGGCTTAAGTGGAAACTGCCAATCGGATTTTCTCGGGTGCGGTTTAGGGGGATAAAAAGATAATAAAGAAGCTATTCTAATTCGGGACTTAGTACCATCCCTGACTTGACAGCCTACCATTGATCTTGCCTGCATGGGATTCTTAAAATTGACAATAATACAGTCTCCCTCCACAGTTTTCCTAGTCCCATAGCCTACCCACCCCACCCTTCTGGCCATAATGATGTCAGCAGTAAACTGTGGGCCATTTTCCACATTGTTATTACACCAATGAGCCGTCTTATACATAAGATCCAGAGTTGTTTCCTTGGTGCCAGGAGTAAGTGTAGGTACCCCTGTTAAGATGGCGACTAGAGGCGCTGATTCGGGGGGAAGGTCGATGGTACTAACATTTTTGGCTATGGCCGTGTTTGGGGCTGAGGAGGGGTGTGTGGGTGATGGGCCTACCTTAGTTTTTACCTGACCTTCCGTCTGGGCCGTGGACAGAGCAGTGACAGTCTCTCCAGCTTTGTGGTTGATGTGATTAATGCTGGATGTGCTAATTAGAGATGGTGCAGTGTTATCTTGGGGGCTGTTCATCTGTGGCACTTGGATCACACCACCAGGTTCCGAACAGGTGTCCCCCCTCCCCCTTGTTGAGGAACATGGTTTATGCATGGAGATAAAAGAATTAAATTTCAGCTCAATTTCATCCAGTTTTAAAAATATGGGAGCCAGCAAGTCCTTAGTCAAAGACCCCAGCTTAGTAGTAAGATTGTCCAGCAACAATTCAATTTTACATTCACAGGTACAAATAACAGGGGGTTTGAGAGTTTGAGGCTGCGGTGATTTCCTCAGAGTTCCTCTGCCGCCTTTTCTCTTTCGTTTGGAAGGTGGGCTGCCCAGATCCTCACCCAGAGTCGAGACTGCAACGGAAGTGCAGCTTGATGCTCCCTCCTCCTTGCATTGACCAGCTGTCGATGGTATTCCAGACATTGGCAGGGATATCATTCCAGTGCTAGTCAGCCTTTCATCCTCCCTCGCTGATGCCAGAACTAATTTCTCAGATTCCATAGACAACCTTTTTTCGGTTAGGGCTATTTCCTTTGTAATAACATTAGCAGCTTTCATCAAAAAGGAATCTATAGTCCCACTTGAGCCAACTGCATTAGATCTCTGCGAGCCCCCCTGACCATTAGGTAGCTTCCTTTTGCTCATGGCTGATCAATAGAAAAACGCTTATAATATAAGATCCTGTTTACCAATAAGCTGATCATCAAATGTCTAAGATTGCAAAAAAAAGGGGGGGAAACAAGTTACTTTCAGATTCCACTTGATTATGTGATTATGAAATCAATCTGGTCAGGGGATGTTCCCATACGGCTGAATCCGTTAAGATGAATCAAAGGGTATGGCCCAGCCCAGCCTCTCCCGCGCGCGTCCCGCGCCGCAGGAGTATGGCCGTATGGAGTAGGCCGTGCTTTATCGCGCCTCCTGGCGCAGCTGCGGCGTCACTGGGAGCGCGGGCTCAGGGGATTCCGGGGGATGCAGTCCCGTCCCCCTCACGGCGCTGGATGCGGCGATGGAAAGCCGTTCCCTTACGGCAGGAGTGGTGGGCAAGGTGGCCGTTCCCCTCACGGCAGCAGTAGGCACTGCAGGCTGGCGTCCCCTCCCATTATCCTTTATTTATATCCGGGTGGAGACAGACCCCAAACCTTCAGTGGCCGATGATGGTACTATAATAGGAATGTGGTGCAGTGATACTGTGAGAGGTGCTGCGGGAGCAGGTTCTGTGCGCCAGTCCGTCCCATGTTGTTTCTGCCCTAGATCCTATAATTTGCGTGGCCCAGGGCGGGGCAGGGGCAGAGCGCATGTGGCCAGCGGACCGGGTGCAGGCTGCGCCTGGGTCTAACCGGGCCGCCTCCGCAACCGTCTTCAGCCCACTCTCAGCAGCCGCTGTCTAACAGCTGCTGTACTCACAATGTGCGGCCCTCCGGCGTTCCTGCACAACCTTCGCCCTCCACTGTGGACTATGGCTGTGTAATGCGGGAGATTAAGGTGCCGCCACTCCAGTTCGTTTTGCAGTTTGCAGTTCGTTTTGCACACTTGGCTCATTCCGGTCCAGCTCCGGGCGTAGCTTTTGCACACTTTTGCACACTTTACTCACTTTACTCACTTCGGTCCAGCTCCGGGCGTAGCTTCACGTTGGCTCCGTTCCATGGACAATGGCCGCGGGTACCCTCGGGTTGCCGGATGACCGCGAGCTTCGGCGTCTCGTCTCGTCGGGGCTTTTGACAGGATTTTTCAGAGCCGAGTGGAGCCACAATCCTGAGCAATCCGGCGTCCACCACCTCCTCCTCCGCTCACTGCTCTGCTCTACTCACAATTTTAATGTTGCTCTCTTCCGCCGTTGCAATCCCTCCACGGCAGCCGCCCAGACGTCTCCCGCACTTCCAAGGGCTCTCGGAAGGCTGGGACGCGGCCTCCGTCTAGCAACAGAGTGTTTCTCAACAACCTGAAGCTCTGCATCCGCACTTACATGTAGCTACAACAATCTCCCAATGAAAACAAGGGCTCTTTTTAGAGCCACCCAATAACCCAACATATAACCTAGGTTTATATAAAAAAAATCTTAATTATTTTTGCTTGGAGTCGCGCACCCAGCGTGACTACAGGAGCCGTGCACCCATCGCGTTCACACTAGGGGGCCGCACTGAGCGCCGTGCACCCATCGCGTTCACACTAGGGGGCCACGCTGAGCACCGCGCACCCAGCGCGTTCACACTAGGGGGCCACGCTTAGCGCCACGCACCCATCGCACCCATCGCGTTCACACTAGGAGGCCGCGCTGGGAGCTGCGCACCCTTTGCGTTCACATTAGGGACTGCGCTGGGAGCCGTGCACCCATCGTGTTCACACTAGGGGGCCACGCTGAGCGCCGCGCTAGGGTCGCGACTCCAAACTCTGGCAGAAAAAAAAACCGTCCACTTTCATTAATTTATATTCGCCCCGGGGACCCCATCCCCCGGGGCATGCCCAAATCTAATTTTTTTTAAATAGGGAGGGGGACCGCGTGGCCCCCATCCCAGGCCACTTCTGGTCACGGGGACCCCATCCCCCGGGGCCTGGCCTCTCCGTTGGGGACCGTGGGGGGAGCCCCAATGCCCCCACGGTCCCACCGGCTCCCCGCCTCCTGTAGGAGCCGGCATTGCTTTTGAGCAAGGGGAGCTGCTCACATGCAGCTCCCCTTGCCCAAAAGCAATCCTGCTTTGCTTCACTGAAGTGAGAGCAGGTTTCCCTGCTCTCGCTTCAACGAAGCAAAGCAGAGTTTGCAATGACAGGGTGGGAACTGCACGGCTCCCGCCCTGTCATTGCAAACAGCAGTGTCCCAGGGGTGGGCACCCCAGGACACTGCAGGAGCCGGCCCAGGGGGGTGGCGGTCCCCAGGGCCATCGAGGGCTCCTGGAGGGGGGCCGCGCAGCCCCCCTCCCTCCATTTCAAAGCCCCGGGGAGGTGGTGGTCCCCGGGGCCCCGCAATGGACCCCCGTATTTAAATATTAAGTGCCCCGGGGAGGTGGTGGTCCCCAGGGTTCGGGGGGCCCGCGAGGCCCACAAGGTCCCCCCGCCCCTTTTCATCAATGCCCCGGGGAGGTGGCGGTCCCCAGGGCAGCGTGGGGCGGATTGGTCCCCCCCACACATTTATTTTTACAGCCCCGGGTAGGTGGCGGTCCCCGGGGCTGCGGGGGCCGTAGTGCCCCCGCATACAATGAAATAAGCACCGGGGAGGTGGCAGTCCCCGGGGCTGCGGGGGCCCCCGTGGGCACCCGCACATTAATTGGCGAGTGCCCCCAGGACCTGGCCCACCCCGGTGCTTTTTGAAAACAAAGCGCGTTTGACCAATAAATCAATGGTATAGTACCCATAATGTCGAGATACAAACTATTATATCAGTTGCATGTTGTTCTTTTTCTTTTGAGTGTTATTTTAAATAAATCGGGTATAGTTATTGGTCAAATGTATTGATTTTATGCAAAACCGAAGTACAATGACATGTTGCCAAAAGCAAATGTATAAGCCTAACGAAATGCAAAATTCTTCTTGTAAAAATGTAAATATGTCGTAATAACCATTGTGATATACTACAATTCCCATAATGCTGCATTAAGGCAAATGTGGGTTTAAATAGTAGAAACAAAGAAGGACTCACTAACCGTGAGCAAAGCCGTGAGATGGCTGAAACGCGTTGGTTGAGTGCTAACTTGAGATTAAATCAAGTATAATCCAAGCTGTGAGTGCCGCGTCATTTGTTTTCAAAATATATATATATATATTATTCCAAAACTGCACAAAAATGTTAACACACCTCCAGGGCATCCAATAATCTCTGCGAAGGGCAGTCTACTGGACAATACTTCTAAGTACATTGACTTCTTTTTACAAGACCATGTCAAAAGGTTACCCTCATTTGTTCAAGACACAAGTGATTTTTTAAGGCATATTAATGACTATGTTTGGCAAGCTGATGATTTATTAATATGTTTAGATGTAACATCTTTATATACAAACATATATCATAAAGATGGGATAAGGGCAACTGAACATTATTTAAATTCTAGACCCTTACAGCTGGCCCAACATAATAAGATGCTAATCACAATGATTTTGTACTGTCTAAATAACAATTACTTTCTGTTTCAAAATCAAATCCTACAACAAATAAGGGGAGTAGCTATGGGGGCATGTTTTTCCCCTAGCTACTCCTGCCTCCACATGGGTTGGTGGGAGGAAATGGTTTTGAATAAACAACACAAACAAGTTGTGGATAGCCATATAAGATTATGGCTACGCCATATAGATGATCTATTTGTCATATGGCGTGGGAACAAGAGAAACTGCAGATGAGTTTGTTCATAACATTAATCAAAATGAGTTGAATTTAAAATTTACTGCTACTATAAGTGACTGTTCAGTATATTTCCTTGATTTGGAAATATACATAAAAAATCAGAAGATTGAAACCCGCCTCTATCGGAAGCCAACAGCTGGCAATAGTCTCCTACATGCTACTAGTCATCATCCTCAGCATTTGATCCACAGCATACCATATGGAGAAATGCTGAGGATAAGAAGAGCATGCAGTACAGAAAAAGATCTTAGGGAGGCTCAACAGCTCAGCAAAGAGCGATTTATTGAGAGAGGCTACAAAACTAATATCATTGATTTAGCAAGGGAGAAAGCAAATCGACTAGTCAGACAAGTACTTCTAACTAAAAAAGCAAAAGTAAGAAAGGATCATGATGAGAGTACCAGCAATGAAACAAGATTAATAGTAACATACAGCCAACAACATAATGCATTGCGCAAAATTGTGAACAAGAATTGGTCTTTAGTGCGCAGTGATCCGGTAATTGGCAAAATGATGCCAAAATATCCTAGTATTACCCATAGGAAATCACAATCCATGAAAGACTCAATTGTCAGCAGTAGCCCTGAAATTAAATCGTCATCCAACTGGTTAACTGCACGCAGAGGATTTGTGAAATGCAATAATTGCCGAGCGTGCAAATGTGGGCTCAACAAAATCATGTATAACACCCCTTTTTCACAGTATCCAATCAAGATATCCAAGTTTCTAACATGCTGGACGGAGTATGTGGTTTACGTGTTGGGTTGCCCTTGTGGGCTGCAGTATGTGGGCAGTACCAAGTTACAGGCCCACAAACGTATACTGCAGCACATGAGGGCAATCACCAACAGTGACCCCACGTATCCAATGGCAAGACACTTTAAAGAGAAACACGACAACAATTTGGATATGCTAACATACTTTTTAATTGATTCCATTCCTGTATCTAGAAGAGGAGGTAATCGTGAGGCTAAACTTCGTCTCCTTGAGACAAAATATATTTTAGAACTAGACACTAAGACTCCGAATGGACATAACTCCAGTGAAGATTTCCATACATGCTTATGAATCAAATAAGGATAGAGAAGAAAAAAATATGAAAGGTCCTTCAAACACATCGCTGCTAAGACACTTTGTCATAATGAAATTAATACAGATATTTTAACAACACACGTCTTTTATGAATTAATTAATTTTAATGGTAGCACCTTCTTTTTTATTTATTCTCGCACTTGCACTTTACAATGGGAATTTAGCGCATACAGTAAATGTAATCAGTGTTCTAATGTAGTAATTTGTATTAATGTGCATAGTAAATCATAAATAGGAATGTTGATAAAACCAGAGAAACAACAACACGTATAAATAGTAAGTCCATGTAGTATTACTACTAGCAGATTTGACATAAAGTATGTACAGTTTGCAAGGAAATATAATGTAAAGTAAAAGAAATTTGTAACATATATAATATATCATTTTGCAAATGTTATTTTACTTTGTTTTAGTTATTTTCCTATTTGAAACAATGTGGACCCAAATAGGATTTTATGTGACGTTGTGTGTTTTAAAAGATATAGAAACATTTTAATAATAATAACGTTGGTATTTTACCTTAATAACTATAATAATTAAGTTTATTATTTAAAATTGGTTTTAAATAATTGATGAAATCCTATTTATGGCAATGGTTTGCACATTTACTTGTAGATTGCACAGAGTTTACTGAACATGAAAAGTATGTTGTTTATTTCCATGCAGTTTAATTATCACGTGTGTGTACACTGGCACTTTAAAAATATCGGGTCAACTCCACAGCGCGTCATGTGATCAAGGCCGAGTGAGGCCGAAACGCGTCATGGCGAAATCTAGCACGAAATTGTGGTCTCGCAGTCCGTTTTTCCCAGAGGAAGGGAAGTGAGAAGGAACGGCGTTGTGGATATATATATATATATCTGTGAGCAAGGACATTTTGTCCGAAACGCGTCAGAGTGCAGCTCTGTAAATAAATACATCACCAGTGCCATATACCTGGGATTCGTGTGGTCTCTGTTCGCCTGGCAGTGTGCGGAAGTGCGGAGACGACGTGTTTTTATCGATATATATATATATATATATATATATTATCTACTGGCGGTCGCCAGTAGATAGTTATAGTTACAACCTATTATCCATAGGAAATCCGCGACATTCTATTTGAAATAACTCTCTTGCCGGTTGACGTATCTTCGCAACATTTTCAAACTTTGTGGCCCCCTCCGGTCCGCTCCTACCCTGAAAGTCTCGGGGGATTCGTCAAGCCGGGGCCGAGAAAAAGGGGGTCCCAAAACGCGTTTTCCCCATGCAATTTTCCATAGGAAACTTTAGACACGGCTACAGCTCCGAACTGCTGAACGGAATTACACCAAATTTGGCAAAGAGGTAGTTCTTGGATCAGAAAGAACCCTTTTGTTAAATGGTGTAAATCCGTTCAGTAGTTGCTGAGAAAATCAAAAGTAAAAAGATAGTGATATCTATGGCCGAGTAGGGTCCGCGTACCCTCCCGATCACGAGCTGCATGTTAATTGGCTGTCAGCTGGCTGTCAACATTCCGATTCAGGAAATGTTGGCAGCCATTTTGTCCCTCGGTAGAACCGAGGGACAGAAACAAGTGCGCAAAGCGCACAAAGGGGGCAGGGTAGAAACACCCTGACCCCCTAGGTTTGCTCAGGGGTCCCACAAGGACCCCCTGGGCAAAAATAAAATAATTTTTTTTTTTTTAAATCGGCAGGATTCGCGCATCCTGCCGATTTAAAAAAAAAAATCGTATTTCGGATGATTTTAGAAGAATATTTGCACAATGGTGAAGGGAGGGGCGGGGCTTCAGGTGACATCTGTGCAAACGCGCCCGTGGCGCGTTTTAGTTGGGGATTAAATCCCCTTCAATCCTGAGGGTCCTGGGGCCAACTAGCCCAACAGGTACATCCAGAAAGCGCCACAGAGCTGCGTTGCAGAGAGGTGTAAAAAGGGGTGTGGCCTCTCTACACGTCTCTGCAACGCAGCCCCTGGCGCATATTGGAGGTTCCTGGTGGGCTAGTTGGCCCCTAGGGACCCTCAGGATTCAAGGGGACTTAATCCCCCAACTTAAAACGCGCCACGGGGCGCGTTTGCACAGATGTCACCTCAGGCCCCGCCCTCCCTTCACCATTGTGCAAATATTCTTCTAAAATCATCCGAAATACGAATTCCGATTTACTCACCTGTTATCAGGAGAGACCTCAGTGCTGCATCTTTCAGCCCAGTATTAATCCTGAAAAGTAATTTTAACCGTACTTACCAGTAACTTGAATTTCCTTCCATAGGATATCATTGCCTGCTTTTTGCTGAAAAAGTTTCTAAGTGTTGATTTTTTAAACATACAAATATTCCTCTAAAATCAGCCGAAATCCGAATTCTGATTTACTCAGCTGTTATCAGGAGAGACCTCAGTGCTGCATCTTTCAGCCCAGTACTGGTCCTGAAAAGTAATTTTAACCGTACTTACCGGTAACTTGAATTTCCTTCATAGGCTAACATTGACTGGTTTCACTTGGAAATTCTTCTAAGTGTGGAGTTTTGGAACTTTAAAATATTCCTCTAAAATCAGCCGAAATACGAATTCCGATTTACTCACCTGTTATCAGGAGAGACCTCAGTGCTGCATCTTTCAGCCCAGTACTGATCCTCAAAAGTAATTTTAACCGTACTTACCAGTAACTTGAATTTCCTTCCATAGGATATCATTGCCTGCTTTTTGCTGAAAAAGTTTCTAAGTGTTGATTTTTGAAACATACAAATATTCCTCTAAAATCAGCCGAAATCCGAATTCTGATTTACTCACCTGTTATCAGGAGAGACCTCAGTGCTGCATCTTTCAGCCCAGTACTGGTCCTGAAAAGTAATTTTAACCGTACTTACCAGTAACTTGAATTTCCTTCCATAGGCTAACATTGACTGGTTTCACTTGGAAATTCTTCTAAGTGTGGAGTTTTGGAACTTTATAATATTCCTCTAAAATCAACCAAAGTACGAATTCCAATTTACTCACCTGTTATCAGGAGAGAACCCAGTGCTGCATCTTTTAGCCCAGCACTGACCCTGAAAAGTAATTTTAACCGTACTTACCAGTAACTTATATTTTCTTCCATAGGAATCCATTGTCTGGTTTTTAGCAGAAAAGTTTCAAAGTGTCGATTTTCACAAACTACAAATATTCCTAAAAAATCGCCTGTATGACTTAAACGCATTCTTTCAACTGTTTACAGGAGATGCACCAGTGCTGGATCCAGGATCCAACACTGAGTAAGAAAAAGTAACGATAACAGTTTTTACCTTCTAAGTGAATTTCCTTCCATAGGATAACATTGGTGATTCTATGAGAAAAAGTTTCTAAGTGTCAACTTTTAAAGTACAACAATATTCCTTAAAAATCACGACTGTAACCAAAACGCTTTTACTCAACTGTTTACAGGAGATGTCCCAGGACTGAATCTAGGATCCAGTCCTGTGGTTAGAAAAAGTAATCCATAAAGTAACTAATTGCATTTAACTAGAAATTCACATTGAGCTGAATGTTGCATTGTGTTTGAAAATGTGTTGCCCATTGCAACAACTGTAACTACTGTACTTAAAAGTCTATTGCCTATGTGCAAAGTATTTAAACTAAAGTAATTCATTCTGAGAAAGTATTTTTGTAATGTAATGTATAATGTAATTACAATGTAATATAAAAAATAAAATATGTAAAAAAAAATTGTTTCTAAAAATGTAGTAAATCAGTATGAAAAAAAGTATATAACAATTAATACATTTAAAAATTGTCATTTACAAAACCTTTGAAATTCACTGAAAAAACCGTAGGTTTCAGACATGTTATAGTTACAAATTAGCATTTAAAAAACCTTTGAAATTCACTGAAAAAACCATAGGTTTCAGGGACGTTATAGTTACAAATTAGCATTTAAAAAACCTTTGAAATTCACTGAAAAAACCATAGGTTTTAGGGACAGTTATAGTTAGTTGGACATTGCACTCGTACAAAACCCGTGAAATTCCCCCGTTATAGTTAGTCCAGCTAACTATAACTCGCGCCCCGCAATGCACTGCTGATGACGTCACATATTACATCACTCATGACATGGTCAGTGACATCACTGATGACATCACTGATGACATCTCAAATGACATCACTGATGACATCACTGATGACATTATCCATGTGATAATTTCATGCATCTTCTCACACCCTAATATAACCTTTGATACACCCACTCTAAATTACAGACTGCCATTCGCAAAACCATAGACACTCCAACACCAATAACTACATACCCACTCACTGATTCTTAGGTCTACACACACACATCCACTCACTCACCCGTACAGTCACTCATACTTATGGTCACTCAGTACAGGACTATCATATGCACTCATACTCCTATATAGACACTCAAACACCACCACTCATCCATAGAGGTACTCACACACCTAGTCAGTCATGCAAATAATTAAACACACTACCATTTACTCACCTATACAGTTATACACACACCAGCTCACTTACTCATACAAATACTAGCACATTCTTACGCTCTTATACAATCACTGATACAAGCACACACTCATCCATACAGCCACTATCACAATCACTCACTCTCGCTTATAGCTATTTATATACTCCAACACACATATATACTGCCTTTCACATATGTAGTTACTCACACATGTACCACTGGGACATACATTCACTCACTAACACACTCTTACACACACTTACCCACCCATACAGTCTATCACAGATGCACTCTTGAAACCATCCACCCAGTGAATCACCCACTCACACATCTATGCACAGAGTCACACACACCCCTCCCACACAAACACTCAGGCACCCATACAGATACTCACACAAGCATTCAATAACTCATATAGACACTCATGTAGCTATTCACAAACACATGCAGCCACTTACACAGCAACAGACAGACGGATACAGACATTCACCCAGTTTAGTCACTAACCCATGCATTCAGTAAGATACGTTAAATCACTCACTTATACAGTCAGTCATGCACCTACTAAATCATCCATACAGACACTTACACACCCACTCATTCTTCAATACGTCTTTTCCTATATATATTAAAAATATTTAAACTTTACAGAAACACACAGTCACTGGATGATGTCATCAGTGATGTCATTTGAGATGTCATCAGTGATGTCATCAGTGATGTCACTGACCATGTCATGAGTGATGTAATATGTGACGTCATCAGCAGTGCATTATGGGGCGCGAGTTATAGTTAGCTGGACTAACTATAACGGGGGAATTTCACGGGTTTTGTACGAGTGCAATGTCCAACTAACTATAACTGTCCCTAAAACCTATGGTTTTTTCAGTGAATATATATATATATATATATATATGTATATATATATATATATATATATCCACCTCGAAATGGCTCACTTTCCTGGATTTGATTTTCCCCGACAGGAAAGGTTCCAAAAGCACTCACGGATATTGTCAATATACAATTCTGTTTATTATTATGGCAACAACATAGCTGGGGCAATACAGCACAGCCCAACGCGTTTCAGTCATACAAAGACCTTGCTCACGGGTAAACAAAGCGCTGTCTTTTCGCATTGAAAAAAAAAAATTTCAACATGATTACATCACTTCCTTTTGGTCACACGCTTTGCATTATGGGTGATGTAGTGTTAAATATGTGAAGCACCTCGTTTTGTTTGTTCCACCACCATTTGTGTAAAATCTAGTGCGTTTAAAACCTTTATGTGTTACACAAGTGACATTTCTTGTTTGAGCAGAACGCATTGTTTCTAATGGTAAAAGTATGCAAAGTTTTGCAATATTTATGTAAGCAAACAATTTACACTAAATAACATTGTTGGAATAGTTCCCTATTACAATACTCTCATATATATATATATATATATATATATATATATATATATATATATATATATATATATATATATATATATATATATATATATATGTATACTTTCAGATGGAGCTCTAGTCTCTTATTTCAAGAGGGCCAACATTTTCAGCATATTCAACATCTATTCTTCAATAAATTATGCATGTCACCGTAACTTCAAGCGAAATGCAAGGGTACAATGCTCTTTTCTACTCCTTCTCCTATAGCTTTATAGTCCACAGAGTGGGCTATACTGGCCATTAAAGCCCACTGCAGGGTTAAAGGCCTGAGCCGAAGGTGAGGGCCTTTAACAAGGTAGCAGGCCTTTAATGCCCAGTATAGCCCAGCTATGGTGGGCTAAAAAACTATTAGAACATTCCACTCCATCAGTGTAGAGTGTTCTATTTAGTAAAACAAAGGCCTCACAGAGATCGAGGTGGTTGAAATCCACTTGGACTCCATGAGGCCTTTGTTCGCAGCTTTTGCTGTGAATGTTCTACAGCTAACAGCCGCATGCAGGGTCATAGCTGTTAGCTTTTGAACATTCACAGCAAGAGCTGTGAAAAAGGGCTGAAGTCAGCCCCTGGTTCTCCCTGGCTTGGCTGAACTGCTTTTGTAGTTCAGCCAAGCCAGGGAGACCCAAGAGTTGAGCAGCATTCCCCCTCCCTCCTTTCGATGCTCAAGTGATACGGAGGAGAAAGGCTCCGGTGTGCCCTGCAGCTAAGCCTCTGCCTTTCGCTTTTCCCTGTCCACTCCATGTCTTTTGGAGAGGCAGGGAAAGAGAGCGGCAGAGGATGTTTATTAGAATTTTGAAATGTTGAGTGCAGCGGGCCTATACCAGTACACATAGGCCGCTACTGCTCCATTGTCTTTATTTGAGCTCTCAACATTCCAATGTTCTAATAAAATGTATCTGTTTGGTTAAATTACGAGATAGATCATGCAATCCCAAACCCATTAGGTAAAGAATGGGAAAGTCATCCATATGTTTCACTTATCCAAAATACTATTTGATCGCCATTTTGAGATCATTAAAGCAATAACACACACAGGGCTATTTAGTGAAAAATAGAACTTCTTCTCATGTTGCATCAATCTCACAAGTTATTCTGTCACCATCGTAAAGATGTTAATTGAATGAATTCCACAGTGCAACCCTGGGTGACATCTGAAAAATGTGTTTATGGGCGCTGATCATATGATTCTGATCAGGCCATGAAGGCCAATAATCGGCGCTCCCACTTTTTAATGCAAATGAGGATATCTTTCTACGTTTAATCAGACTCGAGACCATTAATTACATCCCCATTCACATCACAATTGCCTCAATCACCATGTGTCCTTTTCACATGAGCGAGATCAAGAACCACAGGATAAGTGGCATCTAAAAGGTAAAACGTAAACCAATGTTCAGCACCTCAGGGTCCCCTCCGTGGTCTAAAATTACAACAGACTGCAGCTTGATTTAGTTGTTGATGCAGAACGTGTATTGGATCAGCGCATTCATTTAATTTCAATGACTGAAAGTGACGAGGATAACAAAAAAAGTCGACCAAAGTTCAAAGGCTACTCACCATATTTTTCAGCAGAAGTGTCTTTTTAGGTTGAGTCTACCAGGCAGCACAAGCTGTCTGGGTGTGAAACACTTATTGTGTGTTTACAGTGGGCTTAAAGTGAGCCCGATATTTACCATTACTGAACACCCTGAATATCAACTTCAGAATATCGAGGCAGGCAAATATTGAGGACAAAATATTGAATCCAAAATATCAAAAGATTTTATAAACCTAATTCCACGTATATGTACATTGGTGATATATATATCTTCAAGGTATGAGGATGTAGTGTTAAGAATAGTAAATGTATACTTCCCAATGTGCACATGCCTTTCGATATTTTGGCCCTCAATATTTTTTTTGTTGAACATTTTTTATTGAAGACTTAGAAAATCAACAATAATAATATATAATAAATGCATAACAATGACAGTAGAACTTACAGATTCTTAGATAAAAAATCAGTAAGATGAGTTTAATAAATTAATTAGACATTTCATTTTATATAAAAAGCAGCAGGGGAGAAAGAAAGTAGAGAAGGGAAAAGAAAAAGAGAGAAGAAAAGAGATAGAAAGTAAAAAGAAGAGAGAAAGGAAAGAGTATAGGAAGATAAAGGGGAAGGAAAAGGAATGAGAACTAAGGGGGTGATTATGATGGCGGACGGACTTAAGTCCGTCCGCCATCGTCCCAGGAATTGGTACCGCCCACCTATATGGCGGCGGTCCCGCACATGAAATTACAATGCGACCGCCACTGTGGCGGTCGCATTTTGCATGTTTACCATGCGGCGCGTGTTGCTGACTGCAGCACCCGCCGCAATGGTAAAAATGCATGTTGTGCATTTCCCTGCACTACGTGGCAGGCACCATGCGGTGCCTGCTACCTGGTGCAGGGAACTGTAGGGGGGCACCTATGGTGCCCCCCAAGTGCAACATTAACATGCCCTTGCACAAGGGGGGCCCGCAACAGGCCCCCAAAGTACATCCCCGCCAGCCTTACAATGGCGGTTGAACCACCATAGACAGGCTGGCGGGGATGCATCATCTAAATCTGGCAGCCGGTGCCTGCTAGGCACCACCACCATTTTGAGGATGCAGGGTGGGTCCGACAGGCAATCATAACAATTGCCTGTGTCGGACCCACCAGGCATACCGCCCGCCATCCTGATCTGGCGGCCACTAATTGGCAGCACGATGGCGGTGAACCCGCCACCGGCAGGCTGCCAGTGGCGGATTCACCGCCATCATAATCACCCCCTAAGTTACAGGTGAGTGAGAGGATAGATATGTAGTAAAGGGTAACCACTATAAATCTGATTTAATCTTTTGATGAACAGATAATGAAGAAATGGCTATTCTATGTTCATCACAAAATAAACTTCCATCATGTTGATATAGATAACATAGAAGTATCCTTTCAGCAGGAAAGCATAACATTAAAAGCAAGTGCAATAAAAAGATCAAGCAACATAGGTTTCGGTGAAAGATGGTCAAAGTCAGGTACCATGGTTCCAAAGTAAACATTCTGAATTGATAATTGAATATTACATTGAAAGATCTTTGAACATTTGGACCATATAGCTTTCCAGAAATTAAGCACATGAGAACAATAGTAGAGTCAATGAGTTAATGTACCAGTAGAGGTAGAACATGACCAACATGATGGAGAAGAAGCAAATTTTGAGATAGATTCATGAGTAACCCTGGGCGTAGTTCGCGAAGTAACGCTCCGCGAAGCTACGCAAAGTGCAGTTCGCACTACGCGAGCTACGCGTAGCACTACGCGAACTGCGTAGTGCGTGTTCGCAATGATTGCACAGTGCCGGATGCTTGTCCGCACTGTGCAATCATTGAAAACGGCATCTTGCACAGTGCGAGCTGTCTTTTACTGCCGCTCGAGTAGATTTTACTCGAGCGGCAGCTTTCTCAACGCGGACTGGTAGTTTCTCATCGCGAGCGGTCGCGAGCATACGCGACCACTCGCAATGAGAAACCTGACCTCCCCGCGTTGAGAATCTCGCCGGGAGGTTTATTTTCCACGCTCGCAATCGGCAACTTGATGTTGCTGATCGCGAACGAGGAAAAAGTCTCGCCGGATGTCATTTTGCTTGCTCGCGGTCGCCAACTTGACGTTGAGGACCGCGAGCAAGCAAAAATGACCGCTGCACTACGCTACGCTACGCGTGTTTGCACTGTGCTACGTGCACTCGCGTAGTGCGAAGTAGCGCAAACTCGCAAACTACGCAAGCGTAGCGTAGTTTTCCGCCCAGGCCTATTCATTAGTAAGAACTGCTCTATTATAAATAAAAAATATAGGGGCATATTAGCAAGACCCACGTTAAAATTATCGCCGTTTTAGCGGCAGGAAACTGCCGCTAAAACGGCGATAATGGGCTTGCTAATATGCGTTATGGAATTCCAATAGAAGCCCAGGTTAGATGTCCTGCACATCTAACCTGGGCTTCTATTGGAATTCTATAACGCATATTAGCAAGCTCATTATCGCCGTTTTAGCGGCAGTTTCCTGCCGCTAAAACGGCGATAATTTTAACGTGGGTCTTGCTAATATGCCCCATAGATTGTGTGATATGTGCAGCTTTGGAGGTTCTAAATATTTTAAGCCATATTTTGTCCCATGGATGAACAGAGAATGATATAGAGAGGTCAGTTTCATATAGTAATTCAGTAGGAGTTTTCCATCATACAATAGTGGAGGACAATAAAATGTTCTATAAATAAGCAGCTTTGGGAATTGAATTGTGAGCAATATGACGTAATGGTGTCAAGGGTGTGAGAGGTGCAGTGCCAGGAGGAAAATTATTAATAAATAAAAAAGATTGAAGAGCAGATGAGATCAGGTTATATTCCTGTAAAAAAGAGCTTGGTAGATTATATTGTGTTTGCATTTGGGGAAAAGGTATAACAGATTTATGTTTTGCAAACTGATGAACAAACTTTAATACCCTTCTCCTTCCAATGTTTAAAATAAAATGATTTGTGTCGAGATTTAATAAACTTATTGTACCAAATAGAAGAGGCTAAAAAACATTGATAAAAATCAAAACCTGCTGAAAATATTGTATACAACAGATATTGGGAATATTTTCGAATTTGTTTTCTAAATAAAAATATAATTGGATATATAAACTACATCAGTAAATAAGAAATCCTTCCGCAAAGAGCGTTCAAATACAATCCATCGTGGTATGGCAGAATCTTGAAAATCATTAGTTAGAGCATAACATTTTTTAATTAAAAAAGCAGAGTGATATAACTTAAAATCAGGAAACCAAACAACTCCTTCAGTCTTCGGCATTTAAGTTTAGACAAGGCAACACATGGGTGTTTATTATTCCAGGTGTTTATTATTCCAGAGAAATTTGGTAGTAATAGAGTTGATCTGAGAAAAAAATAAGTGGTTGTTTTAAAGGATAACATAGACAATATAAAAAGGACATGTGATACAATCACCATCTTGATGGTATCTAGCCTACCTCACCATGATAGATAAAGGGGAGACCATGATGAGAGTAATTTTTGAATTTTAAGTTTTAAGGTGCTAAAATTGTAACTAATAATGCTGGGAATAGTAGGGGAGAACCAAACACCTAGGTATTTAGTTTTGGAAGGGCACCATGTAAAATTAGTGTCAGCAAACATATATTGATAACAAGAGGAGTTTAATGGTGGATTTTCAGTTTTAGAAAAGTTTAGTTTATAACCAGAGATAGTAGAATTTAACTTAATTTCTTGGAAAAAAGGATTTCCGGAGGAGAGGGGATTAGTCATATACATTAAACTATCATCAGTGTAAGCCAATAGCTTGGTTTTGAAGGAGTTGTGTTTAAATTTTGATATAAGTGTATTACAATGAATGCGTCCAAGGAAGGATTCTAAACAAAGAATAAAAAGCAGAGGGGAAAAAGGGCAGGCTTGTCTGGGGCCTCTATGTAAATTAAAATAAAGGGAAAAACATCCATTAACAAGCACACACAGGGGTCTGAGTGATTTCATTTAATAAAAGAAATAAAAATTACAGACAAAGCCAAACCAATGAAGGGTGGTAAGCATATATTGCCAATTGATGCAGTCAAATGCCTTTTCGACATCAAGAGATAAGGCTGCAAGAGGGGAGTAATATTTCTTACCAAATGCAAGAATTTTGGCGGACATTCTGGCATTATCAGGTAAAAAACAGTTTTAAGGCGAGCTCCTTAAATGTTGCCAAACATTTTTTAATCATAGTTAATTAATTAAATAGAACGATAGTTCTTACAAATGGTAGGATCCTTGTCAGGTTTATGGATAATAACAATAAATGCTTCCAAAAAGGATCCAGTAGCCTTTGAATCTACAAGAAATGAATTGAAAAGTTCAAGTAATTTAGGGGCAAAAAAGGAAGAAAAAGCAGAAAACAATTCAATAGAAAAACCGTCTGGGCCAGGGGATTTAGCTTTTTCTAGGGATTTATTAGCGACCAGAAGAGGTATGTCTGCTTCTAATTACTCAAATTTATCAGGAACGGAAGGAGGAATATGAAGACTATTAAAAAAGGTATGTATATTGTGCTCTGGAGGATGAGTTTCTTCTGAGTATAATGATTTGTAGTAGTCTTGGAAAGTATTAGAAATATCAGCATCTGAGGATGCAGTGTTATTGGAGATTCATTACGAGTAGGTCCAATGGTCTTATGTTCAGATTGATTTTTAAATAGTTAGCAAACATTTTGCCTGCTTTATTTTGACCTCCATGATATTTCGATTTAAGTTTAAGTAAGATATTACAAGCATAAGTTGCAGCAAGTTTATTAAGGGTAGACTTGGCCTTAATCGGTTCATGTAAAACAGAAGAAGATTTAGAGGTAAAGTAAAAATTTTCCAATGTTTTAATTTGTTGTAATAACATAGTATATTGAGAATTTTCTACCTTTTTCCTTCTAGCTGAATAAGCTATAGTAAAGACCCGGAATGAAGCTTTCAAAGCATCCCAGTTGTTAGAAGTGGAGGTTTCAATAGAACGGTTAAATTGAACAAAACTCATTAATAAAAGCAGTGGCTTCTGTAATAAAATTATTGTCTTTGAGGGATAAATCAAAAGAGGCTAAAACAAGGGCATGATCTGAGTTAAAAATATAGCAAATTTCTGAGGGCTGAATGGAGGGAAGTAAAGAAATAGTGACTAAAATATCATGATTACATTTAGAATTAGATTTCCTATCAGTAAAGGTATCTAACCACTGATTTAAATCTCCTGCTACACTAATATTGGGATTGTCAAATGAGGCCAATTTTATTTTAATATCATTCTAAAAATCAGGTTTGACAGGACCACAGATATTAAATGAAAAAATCTGTTTGTTCTGAATTATCACAGTAGCCATTACCCATCTTCCATCGGAGTCACATTGAGTTGATGCAATCTGAGCATTTAGCAATTTATGAAAAAGGATGGCAACACCACCTTTATGGTTAATAGCTAGACAATAAACAACCTCGCCAACCAATTGCCGTTTTGACTTAGGCTATTCTACATAATTACAATGATTTTTCTGTAAAAAAGTAACATGTGAATTAAATTTTGTCATATGAGAAAGTACCTTTTGTCTTTTAGCAGGATGTCCCAAACCATGGATAACATTAAACATATTGCGAATTAGGAGTAGTGAGACAGGAACATGGATGACAAGCTGCAAAAATATGAAGAGGAGCAAAAAACACCATGTATTAACAATAAGCCTGGGCGTAGTTCGCGAAGTAGCGCTACGCGAAGCTACGCAAAGTGCAGTTCGCACTACGCGAGCTACGCGTAGAACTACGCGAACTGCGTAGTGCACTGTTCGCAATGATTGCACAGTGCCGGAAGCTTGTCCGCACTGTGCAATCATTGAAAACGGCATCTTGCACAGTGCGAGCTGTCTTTTACTGCCGCTCGAGTAGATTTTTACTCGAGCGGCAGCTTTCAACGCTGGACTGGTAGTTTCTCATCGCGAGCGGTCGCGAGCATACGCGACCACTCGCAATGAGAAACCTGACCTCCCGCGTTGAGAATCTCGCCGGAGGTTTATTTTCCACGCTCGCGATCGGCAACTTGATGTTGCTGATCGCAAACGAGGAAAAAGTCTCGCCGGATGTCATTTTGCTTGCTCGCGGTCGCCAACTTGACGTTGAGGACCGCGAGCAAGCAAAAAATGACTGCTGCACTACGCTACGCTACGCGTGTTTGCACTGTGCTACGTGCAATTCGCGTTGTGCGAAGTAGCGCAAACTTCGCAAACTACGCGAGCGTAGCGTAGTGCTTTGCCCAGGGTTAATTAACATCTGCATACCATGTGAACAGTACAAGCATGATAACAATAGAGAACAAGAAAGCACTCACAGAAAAAAACGAGTAGGAAGAAGAGATAGGAAATGGCCAGTAAGGTGAAGAGATAGATCAAGGAAAGAGACCCAGATCTAAAGCAAAAAGCATGGAAAATGAGCATGAGATGTGTCAGCACATAAAATATGAGTAAAAGCAAATACGAGACAATTTATTTTTATATAAAAGATAGTCATTGTATTAAACATAGAAAAAGAGAAAGAGTGAGAAGAGTGAGAAGAGCATGCATGTAACAGATTTATTAAGAACAGTAGTATCCATAGAATGAGATGAGATATTTTGAATAAACAATTTTAGTTTAACAGGGTCAACAAAGGATTGTGAAGTGCCTTCATAGGTAATTTTGCATAGACAAGGATGCAGAATGCCATTGCGAATATTCCACTGTCTCATTTGAGGTCGAGGAATAAGGAATTATTTTCTTCAAGCGTTTGTGGCATTGGAAAGAAAATATTGGGACTAGACAAGGCAACATTTTTCTTTGGCTGCCCTCAAGACACGCATCAGGCCAGTGAATTCCAGAAATAGCATTACAATGCCCCGAGGTCTAGTAGAGTGAGGTTGGGGTCATCCAAGATGATGCGCTCATTGAAGATTCAAAGGCGAAGTATTCTGAAGATCCAGAAGTTCAGGCAAGAATTTCTTCAGGAAGGCAAGAAGGTCAGGACCCCCAATATTTTCTGGTAGTCCATATAAATGAAGATTATTACATCTGTTCTATTTTCATGATCTTTAGTATGTAGTTTTAGTTTTGGATTTCTTGCTCCAGCAGGAAATCTTAGTAGGAGCATCTTGGAGATCACTCATACGTTGTTCCATGTAAGACATCTTACCCTCCATAGCGATCCACCGATCCTCAATTTGTTGAACTTTTTTGTTAGTGGCACTCCTAAAAGGTTTTAGGCCCCTCACCTCATCAAGTATAGTATCCAAAAAAGGATTATGAGAAGACATAATGGGTGATGGAGGATCATTTTTTTGCCCTTTTAGGTTTAGGTAGACCCAGCCATATGCAAATCAGTCTTGACCCTGTGCATCATGGGAACAGTCCAGACCGAACTGCCAAGCCAGGTCCTCCCTGGACTGGAAACAAGCATCCTGGTACCGGTTTCGGGGCATCACCCCTCATCAGCCAGGCTAGCTTGAATCCAGTGGCACAGTGAGCCTGGGACCCATGTCTGGGTCACCTCGAGTGGGACGGGTATGCCCAGACGTGGGTCCCGTGCTCTCCATGCCACTTGAATCAAGCTATCCTGGCTGATGAGGGTTGAAACCAGGAAACCAGTCCTAGGATGCTTGTTTCCAGTCCAGGGAGGACCTGGCAGTTAGGGCTGGACTGTTCCCATTGGGCACAGGGTCAAGGCTGATTTGCATATGGCTGGGTTCAAAATGTAATGGCATGGGGAGCAAAAAAAACGATGGATTTAGGCCCAGATCTCTATACTGGGGTGGATGTATGACATTGTTCTGCATTCTATCCATCAATTGTTCTTTTTGCACAGAAACAATGGCCATCATATAGAATGGTTCTGGCAGTAATGATCCTTTTGATTGGCTTTCTTGGATCCTTCAACTGCTCACATTTAAGGAGCTACCTTTTTGTTTTTCATTCAGCACTCCATAAGAGTGTGTGCATTTTCTAGATGCGTCCGTCATGTGTTGTTTCACCTTTCAAACACCACCCTGCACTTTGTTGCTCCCTACCCTTCCCAAACGTGTCTGTAAAAGCACAGCAGCAGGGATAGATTTTTGGAGTATAGCTGAAGAGTAGACTTTAAGGGTCGTTCTTGTTTAATTACCTGCATTCAACATATTACACAATAAAGCACAAGCTTTGGTACATAAAAGATTTTATGGTGCTGGGGAAAGGCCATCTCCTCCACTCATTTACCTTGCATCTCAGGCAGAAGGTGTGCTTAGCATGACTTTTGCTTTCCATTCTGACAATTTGTTATTCTTATAACATTCTGTGCAGAGTTTTTTGAGTGAAAAATATTTAAAGAAAGAATCATGCCATTTATACAAATTTGAAATATTGACTCCATCTTACAATTTTGAGATACTATACGATATGTGTTTGCTTTTCTTCCTGTATTTTAATTGTTTTTTAATTTTATTATTTTTTAAACAATACTTCCCAAACCATGTCAGGGACAACAGCTTGGCACTTACTGTATAAAGGTGAGACCTACTTGTTTTTCTTTTCTTTTTTTATATTCACCACCACAATAACCGTTAATAGCATCAGTGTGCTTTGCAGCCAGGAACTGCTTCAGTACAAGGCAGAAAAGAAAACATATTTTCCAACAACATTTCATTATCTTTTAGCTGCTCAGTTGATACCATTTTACTTGGTTTTATTTTACTTTATCATGTGATTTTAGGTAGGATGTACTCAATAGTGACTGTCAAAGGCAATGCAAACTTTGCGACCTTCACAAAGCTTTGCTTGTAGCCAAAGTATCAATAAAATATATGCTAAAAATGTTAAAGAGAACAAAAATAAAGATTATCTGCTGGCACGATGTGGATGATCTGTTCTTCTTGTAACTAAAAGAAGATTCCCGATACCAAAATATCCACAAACTACAAAGCTATTGCAGCCTATGCAAGTCGTAAAATAAAAACAACCTATAAAAGCATAACTTTCCAATAAAGGAAGCAAAATAAGAGCCAACCAGCTTTAAGAACTACATGAGAAATGGGGTACACACAATCAATGAATACACCTACTTAAGAATAACAATAAACAGGAGGCCTCATGTATGGGGAATTGGCGCAGGTCAGTGCCACAAGTCTCCTTGCTACGCTGCACTACACCAATGTGAAAGGGCAGGAATGCACGGTACTTATGAAATACAGTGCATTCCGGTCCTTTCCCCCTGCGCTGGGGCACAATTTGCTGCCTAGTGCCAACGTGGGCACCCTTGCGCAAAAACAATACTGAGAGGCGTTTTCCTCTTTCTGTGTGTGCTGCAGAATGCAGCACACATGGCAAAATGAAAAAAATAGGAGAAAGAATAATATTTCTCCTCGTTACACCTGCTCTGGGGAGGTGTACATTTTTGATGCTGTCCAAAAGTCCAAAATACATGGGTGTCACCGCAAAGCTCATGGAACGCTTCCTTGGTGCAGAGTAAGGCAATGCAGCGACTTGTGCTGCGTTGTCTTACTAGTTATCTATGAGGCCATGCAAAGCCACGCAGAGTGGCTTTGCGTGGCCTCCTTTATATGTTTGAGAGGCTTACGCCGCCGGAGCATCAAAAAAAGTGACACTCTGATGGCGCAAGCCTTTCATAAATAAGCCCCAGGGTCCTTTTGACCGTAGAGAGTGAACCGCCTGCCCGCCAGAACATCAGGTTCTGAGCAGCATATTTATGTCTATTGTGGCACATAGCAGTGCAGCAAGTCACCTTGCTGCGCTGCCCTGCATCACAAGGAAAGGGCAGGAATGCGCCATATTTATCCAATACAGCACATTCCTGTCCTTTTCCCTTGAGCTATCGCTGTTTTGGCAGCCCAGTGCCAATGCAAACAGCCTTGGACCATGGTGCAAGGGAGCCTCCATTGCATGCAGGATTGTTTTTGTGCAGGAAGGGGCACCTTCTTGCACAAAAACAATTCTGAGAGGCGTTTTCCTCTTTCTATGTGTGCTGCAAAATTCAGCACACAAAGAAAGAGGAAAAAACGAGGAGAAATAAAGATATTTCTCCGCTTTACGCGGAAGGGGCACCTTCCTGCACAAAAACAATTCTGAGAGGCGTTTTCCTCTTTCTATGTGTGCTGCAAAATTCAGCACACAAAGAATGAGGAAAAAATGAGGAGAAATAAAGATATTTCTCTGCTTTACGCCTCCTTGGGAACGCGTAAGATTTTAGCATATTCCCAGGTTTACAAGAACTTGTAAATCTGGGAATGTGTAAAAAACCATGGGAGTTGCTTGGGAACACCCACCGCAATGTGCATGGAACACCTCCCTTACACTGAGCAAGGCAACACAGCTATTTGTGCTGCATTGCCTTAGTCCGGATTTTTTAAGCCATCAAAGTGGATTTGCGTGGCTTCAAAGATCTGACTTAGAGATTTGCATCATGCATGTACCACATTGCATGGTGCAAGCATCATGCAAGGTTCTCATAAATATGCCCTTGAGTTTCCCCCATCTCAAAATGAGACAAGGGAACTGGGGGCCATATTTACAGTCAAATCACACAGTGCAGCGCAGCAAGCCACCATGCTGTGTTGCACTGCATGACAGGGAAAGGGCAGGAATGCACTGTATTTAAGTCAATATGGCCCATTTATGCCTTTTCCCCAGCGTTGGCTGCAAGGGTACCTACATTGTAAGGAGGATTTTTTTGTGCAGGAAGGGGCACCTTCCTGCACAAAAGAAAATGCTGTGGGTTTTTGTTATTTCTATGTGTGCTGGAGGATGCAGCACACATAGAAAGAGGTAAAAACGAGGAGGAATAAAGATATTTCTCCTCGTTACGTCTCACCGGGAAGGTGTCATTTTTTGGCACATTCCCAGGTCTACCACTTCTGGTAAATCTGGGAATGCGTCAAAATCCATGGATGTTGCGTGGGAACACCAATGTAGCTCCCATGGAAACGCCTCCTTGGCATAGAGTAATGCAACACAGCAATTTGCGCTGCATTGAATTACTCAAGATTTATGAAGCCACTCAGGGCCATGCAAGGTGGCCTTATCTGGCTTCATAAATCTCATTTTTAAGTTGCATCATTCCTGCATCACGTTTCGTGTTGCAAGAGCGACGCAAAGGGGCTCATAAATATGCCCCTGTGTGTTTTAGTGGGGTTGATGAACCACCAATTTTTTATAGTTCACCCACTCTGCCAAACTCAAAATTACCATCAAAAGCCCTCAAAAACATAAAATGCCTCCAAGAGATATCCCTGAGAGTGTGCTGTCCTAGGGAGACAGTACTCAAAGGTCTAAACTTCTCAGTGAAAGTCTGAAAATAACTATTTTTTGAATATTAAACTAATAGTCCTCTGTGGTAGAAACATCTTTCTATGGGGTTGACTTTCCTATACTCAAAACCACACCAAATGTGACCCTTCCCTGCAAAAAGTCTCCCTATGCTACTGTGTAAAGAAACACTCAAATTCCACTGGAACTGCTTTAAAGCATAACGGGTACAATGCTCATTGATTCTCATCATACATAAAAACGACCCCTAAATTTAATATACATCTCACAAAAAGCAACAATAGGTCTTACCAGCAGAGTACGAATTCAACAAATATAACCTCTCTATTCGATGAAGATCTCCAGAAACAAGACTGTGTATACAGAGAAACTGGGAATATAATAATAACTGAGAAATAACACAGAAGAATGTCCAATAACAGAGAAAAGGAAGCCTAGATTAATACAAGATGGATCTGTTACCATGAGAAAGAAAGCAAAGAATCACAGCACACTAGCAAATCCAAATAATGGGGTGAAGCAGAATGGAAAACTATTAACTCCTAAGACCTTTAGCAGAACATTTGTCAACAATGAAGAATTCCGAACACACACACAATTAATGACCAAATATGAAAGCACCAGCTACCGATTATATGTTCAAGGCAGATTCCACAAACAGGTCTAGAAACCAGAGGGGCACTGTATTTCTGAACAATGTCACCTGGTCCTAGGGAAACATGGGATACACTTATTCAAACACCACACTAGATATATGGCAAAAGGGGGGCATATTTATGACCCTGTTTGCATTGCGTTTGCACCACACAACGTGATACATGCACAACACAAACCTCAAATGAGATTTATGAAGCCGTGTATAATATAATAACCATCTGGATAAAAAGTTCATTCTTTTATAATTAGCACCTCTAAGTGCTTTATTCGCTAGCTCGCTAAGCTGTTTCCATTCTTTGGTATTAAACTTACAGCCCATCTCTGAATAAATCTTTTGGAGCTCTTTCGTCAAAATCTCTTCAGAGTTGGCCTTTTGATGAAGTAACTGATACCAACATCCAACCCCAACCATTTTATTTACCATCTGCTTAGCGATTTGCCGTACCGTCTCACCCATGATTGAATAATTAGTTTTGAGAAAATTAACTATTTGTAGGAAACTCAGAGAGAGAGCGGTGGTCAAAGTAGTAGCCTGCAAACAAACCATTTCCCAGGTAGTTAATGTTTCATAATTATAAAAATCCCCGAGCTGGGAATAACCCAGTTCTTGCCATACCTGATAGAGCCCTTTAGATAATATAAGACCTCCTGCTACACAATCCTGTATAGGGGTATATGCATGGAATGCAGGGATATCTTGAGACTTAAAAAATAACTGAGTTCTCTCAGCCAATGTGAGTATCACCTTGTATCTTGTTTTTTTAGGGAGTTTCGCCAGACGTAGAAACACGGGGAGTCCTATAGCACTTTCCTTCAGCATATGTATCAACATTTTTTTATCAAAAACTGAAGTTTCCTCACCCAATTGGGAAAGTAAGTTAACTAAAGCAGCCTGATAATAAGTTGAAATGCCAATCCTCCTGATGTTACATCCAATTGTAGTGTAGTTATCTTAACCCTGGGATGTTTATTATTCCATACAAACTTCCTTATTATTTGATCCAACTCCTTAAAATAATTGTTCGGGATTTTCATGGGAAGATTAATAAAAAGAAACAAAAACAGTGGAAGCACCGACATTTTAACCATGGAGATCCTCCCTATTAAGGATAATTGAAGCAGAGACCATTTATCTAATAGGTTTTTCACTTTCGTGAGCATACTAGTATAGTTCAAAGAAAATAATTGCCCAAAATCGTTTGTGACATATCCCCAGATATCTAACTGGATGCGGTGGTTTTAGGTAAATAGAGGCTGGAATATCTGAAGGAGTCATATTAAATGTTAAAATGTCGGTTTTCGCTTGATTAACTTTATATCCGCCGACCTGCGTAAACTTTTGGATTTCGTCCAAAGCATTCTGTACATTAGCTGCCCCTACTTTCAGATATAAAATAATGTCGTCTGCATAAAGTTTAATTTTTGCCATCCCCTCAATGGGAGGCGAAATCATTAAGTTTTTCCGGATCCTCACCGCTAGGGGTTCAATGAACAGTGAAAACAGGAGGGGGGATAGCGGGCATCCCTGGCGAGTGCCTCGTTTAATAATAACCTTACCGGCTTCTGATCCATTAATAATAATTTTGGCTTCTGCACAACTATAGACTTTTTTTAGCATCTGCAAAAATTGTAGCGGGAAACCAAACTTTCGCAAAATAAAAAATAAAGCACTCCAATCTACTAAATCAAAAGCCTTTTCGGCATCCATCATCATAATCACTGCATTAGTCTTATTAATAGAAAAATAATGAAAAGAATAAAGAATGAACTTTTTATCCAGATGGTTATTATATTATACACCCCTGAGAATGTCTAAAATGTTCCAAACAAGCCTGAATCAATGTTTCCGTTGTAATAAAGAGGGTGAGGGTGGATGGCTACATATATTTTACGAATGTAATGATCTACAGCAATTCTGGGAGGGGTTTTCTCTCAAATCTCTCTGATTCTATCTTTGGCAGTTGAGCCATCAGCCATGTTGGTGCTATTTGGTTCTTCTGGAGAAGTGAAATGTTTCACAAAACATCAACAATATTTTATATTAATTGCCATTGCAGTGGCTAGATCACTTATTCTTCAAAATTGGAGAACTAAAACACAACCCGGCATCGAGCATTGGTTTAATAAAATGGCCAGGACCTGCAGATTAGAAGAGGCCTATGCTAAACGTATAGGAGCAATTGTAAGATTCAGGGGTGTTTGGCGAAATTTCTCTGTTTATGGGGCCACAGATGAAAGCTGAATATAAGTTTTAGATGCAAATTGTTCATATTAGCACAACGCACTTTAAAGAGATTATGATACTTACGTATTCGTAAAAAATATTTTCACATTGCACTTGGCACTTTTTTTTGGTTAAAGAGATATCAGCGGCTATAAATGTATGCATTTTATTCATGAATCTTTATGTTTTGACCAGATAATATGTAATGGATAACATTTTAGGGAGTCTGATTCGCCATCAGTCATCTTATAACGGTGTACCATTAAGAAGTATGGGGCATATTATCAAGGGCTTTATCGCCGCTTTAGCAGCACTTTTTGCCGCTAAAGCGGCGATAATTTTTTCGCCCTATTAGCAAGCTGTCGCTAACAGGCGTTAGCGACAGCTTTCAGGCGTTAGAGGCCGCGTTTTCCATCGCCTTGCATGTCAGCGATAATTATCGCTAATGACATGCAAGGAAGGCGTTCCCTACTTAAAGCGACTGAAAACAGTCGCTAACACCACTACCCCCTATTAGCAAGGCAGGCGAAGCGATAAAATAATTCGCGCTAAGCGCGTTTATCGCTAGATTTTATCACCTGCTAGTGAGGATGACTTACCTGTTTAAAGTATAGGAGGTGGATTCTAATGCTGAATCTACCTTAGCGATAATGCGAGAATATCGCTGCTTTCCAGCGATATTCTCACATTTTAGCCGCTATCGCTGGAAATGTTATCGCTATGGAGTTAAACCTTGTTAATAGGGTGTTATCTCAGCGATATTTTCCAGCGATAGGCGGCGTTAAACAAATTCGCGCTAAGCGCGGTTAGCGATAAATATCGCTATTCCTTGATAATATGCCCCTATGTTTTAAATTCTACAGATAAAATTCATTATGAATGTATTACAGAATGGGTTTTTTAAGTGTTGTTAACTATAACCTATCAATCTCTTGGTCTTGCTATTGTTTTGTAAGCTATTTCTTACCTACGTTTTTTTAGATGCTAGTGATTCTGTGTATTTTTCCTGTTCTAATAAAAATATTTAAAAAAAAAAAAAGAGAGATTTATGAAGCCGTGCAAGGCCACTTTGCATTGCCCTGTGCAGCTCCATATATCTGGAGTAAATGCAATGCAGCACAAATCACTGTGTTGCCTCACTCTGCCCTGGGAAGCATTCCCAGATTTACCTGAATTGGTAAATCTGGAAATGCGCCAAAGAGATAACCCTTCCCAGGGAAGGTATAGTGCAGAGAAAAAACTTTATTTCTCCTTTTTATTTCCTCTTTCTATGAGGCACCCTTGCACCATGGTGCAAGGGTGCCTGCATTGGGGCTAGGCTCCCAAAGGGCACCAGCGCAGAGGAAAAGGCAATAATGTGCCATATTGACTTAAATATGGTGCATTCCTGCCCTTTCCCTGTCACACAGTGCAGCACAACAATGTGACTTGCTGCGCTGTACTGTGTGACAATCTCGTAAATCTACCTCATCGTACCTTTACTATATACAATTCCTTAGCAATATTTGCAGATCCTGAAAGCTGAGAGATTAACACAAGCTCCACGTCCAATTGTGAGAACACGCAGAGGCAGCAGATTACATTCTAGACTTAGGGGTGTGTGCAGGTTAACCCATGACCTCTGAAGCAGGGAAGATTCAATCTCAATGAATAGGGACACAGTTTCTTGAATGTAGCCTGCCACTGTGCTGATTTCCAGCCATGGGCTCTCCACAAATAAAAAGCGGACAGCCCTCTAAGAAGTGGCAAAGATAGAGCATTATGCACAGAGCAGGGGCTGGTGTGCAGGGTAAGCTTAAGCTCTTGAACTGTACAGTATTTCGGTAAGAGAGGAGATCTTAAATGGGAGGATGATGTTAGGGCAGTGTAGGAAAGTGGGTTTCTGTTGTAGTAACCCCTCACTTTTTGCCAGATTTCTGATGCACTTTGACTTGCTGTGCCCTGGGTCACTGCTAATCAGATTCCCAGGGCCTGTGTTCTTTCCCAAAACTGTACCTTTGTACCCCCAATTGGCACCTCTCTGGCCAAATGTAAGTCCTTGTAAAAGGTACCATGGGTACCAAGGACAGTGTGACCAGGGAAGGCCTCTAAGGACTGCAGCACATATTGTGCCACCCTTAGAGGTCCTGTACATTAACAAACACACACTGCCATTGCAGGCTGCTTGTTTTGGTGAAGAGAAAAGTGAAGAGTCGACATGGCGCACATACCTGTGTGCCATGCATGCAACCCACTGCCTATGGTATAGGTAAGACACCCCTCTAGCTGGGTGCACTATACCACTGGTGAGGGTATAGTTGCATGAGCACTGTACCCCTACAGTGTTTAAGTACATTCTTAGACATTGTAAGTGCAGTAAAGCCAAAAAGATTATATGGTCTGGGAGCACAGCACCATAATGGCTTTACTGAATTCTGGGAAGTTTGGTAGCAAACTTCTCAGCATAATAAACCCAGACTGATGCCAGTGTGGGATTTATTATACCATGCACTCAGAGGGCATCATAGAGATGCCCCCTGAAAAACGACCAGCCTCTGGTGAGTTCCCTGACTCGTAAGCATCAGCCTGCCACCACGAGACATGTTTCTGGACCCCTGGGGTGGGAGCCTTCATTCCCTGGGCCCAGAAACACACCTCCCCCAGGTCAGGAAGAGCCATCTGTGGCAGGGGAGCTTCAAAGGCCTTGCTGCCTTTGTAACACAACCCCCAGCCTCTCCTGCTATCAGGAGCAGGCCCCCTTCCTGTCTCACACCCTTTTCGGAGGGAAGACAGGTGGGAAAAATTAGAGCTTCCCAGAAGGTGTGCCCACCTCTGCCAACCCCACCCCTCAGGGGGGGAGGCGAGGTGAAGCCCACTCTATAGTGCCCGCCATCTTGAAAATAGCAGGCACTCTCGAATCAGTATTAGGGATTCGCCCACTCCCACACGTGGGGTGAGCACACCAAGGGTGTAGTCACCCTAAGGTCAGTAGCCCATTGGCTACTGACATCGAGACCCCTAAAACGCCCCCTAAATATAGTATTTAGGGGGCAGCCCTGAACCAAGAAGGCAGATTCCCGCAAACTATGAAGGAGAAGGACTAAAGAAGATGCCCAGCAGAGGAGACTGCAGAAAAGAACTAACTTGGCTCCAGCCCTACCAGCTTGTCTACAGTTTCCAGAGATCCTGCACCAAAAGTCACCTTGTCCTGCAGCCAGTGACCTCCAGAACCCCTGGGAGGACTGACTGCCTTCCACAAAGACCTGATCTCCTGTGAACAGTAGCTCTGTTCAAAAGAATCTTCAAAACAAGACTCAGAGCCTGCTGAAGATAAAGAAACCCAATGTCTGGAACCACCACTGCACCCGTCGCCTACGGCCCAAGTTTGAGTGGCACACCTGTCCCAGCGAGGTCCCCCAGTGCTCCAGAGTCTGAGTCCACTATGGATTGACCTCTCCAGGACTCCCCGACATCTCCTGCAGCCTCTCCACAGAGACCCCCCCAAACGCGAGTGACCAGGTAAGGTGAAATCCAACCTCAAAAGACAGCCATGCATCCGGCCGCCCTGCACCCTGGAGAAGAGAACCTGAAGTGCACTTACATCTACGAGCCCTCTAACTTACCTGCCCAGCTGTTAATTCCTCCCGGAACCAACCTGCGAGCCGGCAGCCAAAATCCAAATCCGGCAACTCCCATTGAAAACAACAGGGCACCAGACACCAAATCAGCACTCTGCACCTGGCCGCTGCTGTGGTGCTGTGGATGCACCTTTTGTGCTAAATCGGATCCCCCTTTGCCCTGAGTTTAAGTCCAGGAGCTTTGCTCCCACAACCTTGTGGCCTGCTCGTGAGCAGTCACCAACCGGAGGCCCCTATCCCACATTGGATAACATTGAGCCTCAGCACTCTGCACCCGGCCGCCCTAGTGTCACTGAATTGAAAAATCTTCTGTGTGGAGTTGGAAAATTGTATGAAAGCAAGAAAAAACTAGTGCTAGACCACCTCATGGCAAGAATTCTCAATGCAGGCATTCGTGGCAGGCAGCTACCGCTTGCTTTGAGAAAGTTGCCACTTGCTTTGAAAAAGCTGCTACTCGGGTAGAAAATCTACTTGAGCGGCAGTAAAAGCAGTGCCCTCTGGCGTGCCGTGGTGTGTCATCCGTGCTGATTTTACAGTGTGGAACAAGCTCCTGGCGCTAAAATTCGCTGGAACTCCGCCATTCGTGGAACTTCGCAGAATCTCGCTGAGTTTTTAGGTACCTGCGGGATTCTGCGGAGCAAAACTCCACAAGTTCAGCCCACCGTTATTTTCCACATGCTTTTCACTTCCCAAAGGTTCCCTAGAAAACATTAACACGTTGTGAGTTTACTGACTTTGCAAGCAAACTCCATGATAGTTTTTTCTTTACATGAACATAATCTCACATAAATTCCAACAATTGTGTTTTGTGAATGTTTTTATGTCTAAACAATTTTTTAGAAAATATTTGTATGCAGGAAGAAAATTTCATGCAGACCACATCAAAACTTTGAGATGATATTCAATGGAAATTTTCCACCGAAGGACATACTTTAGGTGAAGAAACACTAGAACAGGTATCCTGTGTTAATTATAAATGCGCAGGCATATTTTGCATACAGTTTTTATGCAGTCATCCAAGTGTAAGTTATGTGATATTTCACCAAAATTATGTTTATTACGTTTAAACAAATAATGCAATTTCGCTCACCACTAGTTAGCTTAGCTGAGACTCACAATCATTGTTAGACCTGGCAGCCTTAGCGTGGGTTTCCACAGCATTTTTGCCTTTGCCTCCTCTATTTTACTGTGATCGATTTTGTTTTTGCTGGTCTAGATGCTTTGGGCACTTTGCCACTGCTGTTCAGTGCCAAAGTGCAAGTGCTCGCTTTGTACATTGTTATTATGGATTGGTGTTTCCATGATTGGGCTATTTGGTTTACTAGTTAGTCCCTAGTACAGTGCACCATATGTGCCCAGGGCCTGTAAACCAAATGCTGCCAGTGGGCTTGCAGCACTGATTGCGCCACCCAGACAAGCAGCTTTGCAACAAGGTCTCAGGCCTGCCATTCCAGTGCCTGTGTGCGGTCTAGTACTGCCATGTCGACCTGGCAAGTGCACCCACTTGTCAGGCCCTAAACTTACCTTTTCTTACATGTGAGTCACCCCTAAGGTAGGCCCAAGGTCCCCTGTGGGCAGGGTGCAATGTATGTGAAAGGTAGAACATGCCCTGATGTGGGTGGCATGTTCTGTGAAATACTGCCAATTTGGTTTTTCACTATTGTAAGGCTATCTGTCCCATAGGATAGAATGGGGACTTTGCTCATAGCATCTTATGAGCATTACTGCCCATGGGAACAAGATAGGAAAATAAAGTTTGATATGCCTGAGCTCAGAATGTTAAGATGCATCTTTTAGTGAGGGTGATTTTTACATTCTGGGTTTGAAAATACCACTTTTAGAAAGTAGGTATTTTCTTGCCTCTACTAGGTTGTGTATTGACTGTCTGGCTTAGGAGTGACAGGGGCTGGGGATATGCATTCTGTTCAGACATCGAGGGGGGCGCGGCTGAAATCATCGCAGCGCATCCTGGGTCTCCACGCATCGCACCGGATTGTCACGCATCACATCGAAGCATCAAGTCTGTCGCATCATTGGGGGATGCAGTAAGAAACCGACGCATCACCTCCACACGCAGTAAGAAACCGATGCAGCACCTCCTCTCCGGTAAGGAATCGTTGCATCACCTCCCCTGCGCAGCAGTAAGAAACCAAAGCATCACCTCTCCCAGAGCAAGGAACCGACGCATCACCTACCCTGAGTGTAAGGAACCGACGCATCACCTTCCCTGCAACCCTTTTTGCTTTTATTTTTCGACGCATCCAAGGTACTTTGTGTAAAAGTGTTGCATCCAACATTTTCTTGGAACAGAACTGTTTCTATCTTTTAAGAATCATATTTTTAGTACTGTTTTGTGGATTTTTCTGGTTTGGTCTTGTTTGGTTTAGATAAAGATTACTTATTTTTCGAAACTGGTGTGGTGTCCATTTGTAGTGTTTTCACTGTATTACTGTATGTGTTCACAAATGCTTTACTCACTGCCTCTGAGATAAGCCTGTCTGCTCGTGGACAAGCTACCAAGGGGGTGAGCAGGGGTTATTTTAGAAGTGTTTCCCCCTAACCCTGACTAGGAAGAAGGGTCCTTACTTGGACAAAGGTACCTACCTCTGCCAACTAGAGACCCCCATTTCTAACAATCATACATAACATTTTGATAAGACTTGTAAAATCACAAGCTATGCCCATAAAGCACAACAGATGTGAATGAAATTAAATTGTATTAATTTCAATTTAGAAAGAGAAGAGATGGGAGTTTTAAGTTAATAGATAGGAGAAGTAAAAACTGGGGAGTGGTAGAGCGATAGAACGGTATAAGGACTGAAAGAAAGGAAGGAAAGGAGGAGAGGGGTAGAGAGAAAAAAAAAGAGGAGCCATTGTGGAGTGCCAGGAATGCAAGGAAATGAGGCGGGAATGAGAGATAGAGAGAGGGGAGAAGGGAGAGAGCAAGAAGGAGTAGGTGGGCAAGCTATAAGAAGGGAAGACAGGATGTAAAAAGGAGTCAAAATGAGTAAGACAGACAAATGAAGGAGAGTGTATATAAATATAAAGGGAAAACGAGAGATTGAGAAGACAGGAATAAAAGTGGGATTGAGAGGGAGTGAGAAACAGAGAGAGAGAGGAAGCATGAGCAATAATAAAGCACGAAAAGAGGGAGAACATCTTCCAATGTAAAACCCTTGCAGTGCTGACAGAAACGAGAGGTGACACATTTTCAATATATAATTTCTCCCCTATATGCAGGTATGTCAAAATAGATTTTCTCAAATTAGAGTTCTTAGGAAAGAGAGAGACAGCGAGTGAAGCGAATGACAACGAGGAGGAGGAGAAGGACGAGATTGTCGAGGGATTCGAGACGGATTCTTCCATGATAATCTAATGTTGTAATACAAACCTCAGAAACAGAAGGAGACTTCTGCACTCTAACTAGCGCGAGCTGACAGAAAATATGTGAGAATAAATATTTCTGTCCATGCCTTCCGGCCAGCAAATAGGCTTCATTGAGCTGCTTTCGCGTAATCTGTTTACAGCAGCAGGGTCTCAGGAAATGGCCGCAGCTCGTGGCCAAAGCATCAAATAAGTACCGCCCGCAGGCGAATGGCTCCCTCAGGGGCATATTTATGAGTGACGCACTGGCGGTGCAACCTGCTGCGTGATATTTACAAGCACACGCAAAGGCACCCTGCGTGGCTTTACGTGTGCTTTTTAATATCACCCCTTTTCACGCAACACTTTGCATGCTAGGGGCGTGACATGAGTGTTGCTGTAGGTGTTCCCACGCAACACCCATGTCCACTGAGGCATTTCCAGATTTGCGAGCAAGCCGTAAACCTGGAAATGCGTTTGAATGTCACGACACCCCAAGGGGTGGCGTAGCGAGGTGCAACAAGGAGAAATGTTTTCATTTCTTCTTTCAATGCGTGCTGCATTCTACAGTACGCGTTGGAAGAGGAAATCACCTCATTTTATTGTTTTTGTGCTGGAAGGTGCCCCTTTCTGCACAAAAACAATCTCTCCATGACGCAGGCATAGTTGCACCATGGTGCAAGTGTGCCTGCACATGGCTGCAGTTTGTACACCATCGCAGGGAAAAGCACAGAGATGCGACATGTCTTAAATATGTTGCATCTCTTGGCCTCGAAACTAACGCAGCGCGGTGCAGCAAAATGACTTACAGCACCGGGCTGCGTTGGTTTCTTGTAAATAGGGCCCCTTGTTTGTAAATAGCATTTAAACATGCAGGAAATGCTTATGCTTATTAAGAGATGTTCCTAATGCCCAACTCAATATTGACTGTCGGTCAATGGAAGAATAAGTGACACAACTGATTAAGATATATTAAGAAACCATTTTGCTCCCAGGTACAAGAGGGTCAGGAAGTCTAAAATAATGAGGGTGTGAAGAGTTACGGGTAGACCTCACAGAGAGCCGCTGACTACTGATTCTCCTCACGTTATCAGCAGTTGTATGATTTCCAATTAATGTACAACCTTTCCTTAGAGGTGGTCTAGTGAATATTTCACTCAGGTTACAAAGTCTTAGTCTTAGTGGCAGGAGAAGCCTAAAGTCACTGGGTAAACGGGTATTCTGTTTTGTAAACATGCCTCCACAGATATAAGGTTAGGGCTTATGTGGTTTTTTTCCTCTAGGAGGGAGAACACCTTTGTGACTTGCATTATAAATTTGATAAAGTTGATGATAATACAAAATACATTCATGACTGTTGAACTAGCGAAATCGCCTATATGCAAAAATGGTTCTTGTGCAAAACAAGGTGCAACTCTTAAAGGCATTGCTGACCGTAGGGAATACATTTATGTTAAATGTATCTTTATATTTATATTATTATATGGTATAGCTACTGTATATTGATTGTATACATTTATGGTCAGAGGGCAATGTCTTAATCTTAAAGCCATTCTGAACCCTGAGGTTTCACATCTATGAAAAAGCACTGGACTGATATGTACATTATTTACCAGACATTCAAAGGGAGTATAATTCTCAGATTAATATCTTTATTTCACTATGTCTAATTTGACTTAAAAGGTTAACATGGCCCCTTGCATTGTAGAAATTAACTCTTAAAAAATAAACTTCCTACTCATGCCTTTTTTATTCAGGCAAGCGTGAGTGAATGACTTGCAAAATTCATACTTCATCTCTCAGAATATATTCAGCTGATGTACAAAAGTGCAAAGTCCTTCGACTTGTTAACTAACATTTATAAATATGTATATTTCTATATATTATATAATATATATGTATATATTCACAGAAAAACACAAAGGTTAAAGTAACGTTATAGTTAGTTGCAATGCACAGTAACAATGTAACGTTTTAAACTAAAAAAACACTTAAATTCACCAGTTACAACTCGTGCCCTAAGGCAAATCAATCAATCAATCAAACAGGACTTGTAAAACACGGCTAATCACTCGTGAGGGTACACAGGCGCTAAGAACCCTGCTGTCAGGGAGGGATCAGCTGAACAGCCAGGTCTCGAGTCCTTTTCTGAAAAGCAGAGAGGATGAGTCTGGAGGTGAAGGGGTAGGTCATTCCAGGCCTTTTCAGTGAGGTAGGAGAAAAAGCGTCCTCCGCTGTTGATTCGGCGGATACAGGGAATGTGACCGAGGGAGGCGGAGTGTAGGTGTCTTGAGGGTTGGTAGAAGTTCAGGCGGTGGTTGATGTATGCCGGTCCTTGGTTGTGTAGGACTATGTAAGTGGGGATCAGCATCTTGAATTGAATAACTATAATGTGCGCCCCCGCCATGCATGGTTTTCTTATCAATAATTACATTACAAATGCTGATATTATCAATGATGTCATAGAAGATGTCATGAGTGATGCAATATGTGGGGTAGTTAGCAGTGCATGGCGAGGGCACGAGTTAGAGTTACCTTAGGGTACAGGTTATAGATACTTGAGATAACTATAACTATTACTACTGAATGTCTGTGTTTTTTTAATTTTAAAAAGTTACAGTGTTACTGAACATTTCACCTAACTATAAAATTACTTTAACCTTTGGGTTTTTTCAGTGAATTACCTTACGTAAAGCCAATGCCCCACCGCTCTGGCTAGGCCAGGATTCCAACCTCCCCACAGGCAGCCAAGCCCAGAGCCTGGTCAATGGTCAGGCCCTGTGGCCAACAAACCCCCTCTCCACATGCAGCCAACCCCATGCTGCACAAGGCCTTCGGCTGTGTGCAGCAGGGGATTGGCCACAGGGTATGGTTGGCCAACCCACCTGAAGCCAGGCAAACACACACTGCCCACAGCCTTTGGCAGTGTGCAGCAAGAGGTTGGTCGAAGGGCCAAACCCCATGCTGTGCATGGTATTCACCGGTGTGCAACAGGAGTTAGCCACAGGGCCTGGCAGGCAGCTTGGCCCTGTGGCCTACCACTCACAGGCAGCGAACCACATTCTGCGCACAGCCGAAGTTAGCCACAAGGCCTGGAATGCAGCGAGGCCCTGTGGCCAACCCACCCGAAGGCAGCCAAACCCCCCTCACAGGCTGCCCGCCCAAAGGCTGCCAACCCCATGGCACACACAACCTTTGGTGATGTGATATAGGGTTGGACCCATCCCCCAGGTCTAAAACACATATTAAGGGGAGATAGGGGTGCAGCCCACCCTCTCTAAGCCTTAATAGGCCCCAGGGACCTTATCCCCTGGGGCATGCCTTAATACAGTTGGGTGCCCCTGGTGGCTAAATGGAAAAAAAAAATCCAATTCCCATGTTGGGGGCCATGGGGGAGGGCCCCAGGGCCCCCTTGGCAACACCTGGCTCCACGCATTGTGCGGGAGCCAGCATTCTTCCTGCCCGAAGAGAGCAGCTGTTTTTTGCATACTCCCTGTGGGCGGTGGCAATATGTGTTCTGTTTCCCTGCCAGCAGAAGTGTGGGCATGGAAACAGAATACATCTGCTTCCAGCCAGTCAGAGCATGATTAAATCTGCTGCTGGTGGGGAGCAGACTTGTATGTTTTCTCCTGTCTGGTGAGAGATTTAAAAATGCTTCTTCCAGACAGGAGCAAACATATGTTTTCCTATCTACACTGCTGCGGGCAGTGAAACTACTACATCCGGGGTATTGGCGTCCCAGGTGTTGGCTTTCCGGGACACAGTCACTGAGTTGGCCCAGGGGATGGGCTCCCCAGGCCTTTAAAGGCTCAGGGAGGGGGGCCACATGGCCCCCTCCCTTTTAATTTGTGTGACGGCCCTGGTGGATGGGGTCCCCATAGCCTTTTTAAGCCTTTTGTTTACATTTCGGCCCCAGAGGATGGAGTTCCTCATTAGGCTCTAGCAGGGGTGCCACAGGTCACTAACTTGAAGTAATTACTCAGCCTTGGGGGATGGGATCTGCAGGAAATAATTAGGATGTGTGACTGGGCCGCATGCCCCCTTCCCTTTTTTGAAAGCATTTCGGCCCTAGGGGATGGGGTTCCCTGGAGCCTCCTTAGTCTCTGGGAAAGGGGATGCTTGCCCCCCTCCCTTCTCTTTTTTCCTCGGCCCCAGAGGACCGTGTCCCAGAGGCCTCTCAGAGGCTCAGGGAGGGTAGCCACAAACGTTCTTCCCCCAAAAATACAATCCGTACCCCCCAGGCCCTGGGCCACCCTGTGGGGGTTTTAATGAAAAAAGCATAGAGCCCGTGCTTGGGTTTTTTTTTTTTTTTGCTGTGGATTTACAGATCCCAGCAAAATTGCTGGCAACATTTAAAAAAAAAAAATATATCTATTTTCCCACCTTGGCAATAGGGGAATTATTATAGGAAGTTGATCTAATTTTTGCACTACACATTGCAGGGTGAAGTGAAGTTAGCAAACTTTGGCCTACTTTACAAAGACCACAATTTCCCAATTCTGTTTTATTCAAAAGTGTAAGATAAAACTTACCCAGCTCTAGTAAATAGTATACCAAGTTAGGTGAAGCATTTTGACGAAATATAAAATAAATAATTATGAGTACAATGGTATATTTTCACACCGTGGTTTGCCGCGCATTACGCCAGTCTTCTCTGGCCACTTTAACTTATGTGACATTGCCAGAAGCCCACTCTTGTTTAACATACAGCGTCTTATGATAAGATACTAAAGGATATCCTAGCACACCACGTACTAGACACATTGGTGCTGCATTGACAAACATCATTATGCCACTCCAGCATCAAATAAGTACGCCATACTGTCCCAAACAGGGATGAAGGTGGCTCTCTCCATTAGAGAGGGGATAAGCAACTGGACTGGACTCGGAGCACTAAAAGAAGTGAAAGTCTTTTTAGACTTCTGTACTCTCTGCGGATACTTTGAGCCTGGATACTTCAAAATGAGCCGGCCTCTCGCTGAACATGACCCACGGTAGGATATCTACTCTTAGAATGGGGTGGGGGACTGGGTTTCTTATTGACTATCGAAACAAATACATTGCAATAGTTAATGTTGACGCTTACAGTATCTGCCCTTGTACGGGAAAGGTGTCCTCTTGTCAACAGAAAGACAAGGATGGAGGACAAAAGCAGTTTGACACTGACCACGGGTGCTCATGCTTTTTTACAACAATGAAGGTGACATTTACACATCTTTGTTGCCTCTAAAAGCATTTTCGAGGGTCCTACAGGCATCTGAACGTCAATTGTGTTGATTCTTTGATCTGTCCATTTTCAATTATATTCCAGATCCCAATGTGGTGGAAATGAACACTGGCCATGATTCACGGTCGAATAAACAAAAAAAAAACATGTTTTTCCATCAACATGTGTGGCAGCACTCAGTGACTCAATTCACACCCTGGGTGATATTCTAAGCAAATAGTGATTACATGATCAGACTTTTAGCTATTCGTGATCTGCTATTAATGGCCATTAATGCCCTGCTGTTCAGGAGCAGCTATACTAAGTCCAGGCTCACCGCCAAACTACAAGATGTGAACTTTTCGGTAAAAAGACAGCAGGTGCTTACCTCACGCCTCCTCAAATATGAAACAAATAAAGAAGAAAAGAGGGAAGGAAAAAAACAGTGAAAGACCAACGGGAAATCTTTCTGAAAGCTAAAAGCAGGTCAGCTAGTGATGGATGGAGCCGCATGGGTGCATTTATCATAATAGCGTTCCATGCAGTGGAAAAGCGCGTGCACAACGTGTTTTAAAATGCCAGTCTCTGCTTCCAGATCTTGGGGGTCCAATAATTGATTGCAACTGAGAACTTTTAATCTCCATTTGTAATGCTTCAGTGGGATACAAAGCCACATACCCGAGTGAGCACCAAGTCATCTACGCAACACGAAACAAAATCTTTAATAAACGGTAGGTCATTGTGATGGAATACTTTTATCAACTGTTTTCTTAATTTTTTTACCTATTGTTTCACATTTTTCTCTTTCGGGCAGTTTTCCATTGTCCAGTCTTACAGGTTCAGGCACCAGACTCAGCATTTAACAGAAATAGTGTGTGTGTGTGTGTGGGGGGGGGGGGGGCGGTGTGCATGCATGTCTGAGGGTTTTCAAGCCTGAATGTGTGCGAGGGTGTGCACTTGCTTTTGTGTATGTGCTTAAGGGTGCATGCAAACACGTGTATGCTGATGTGTTTATGTGTGCATGCCTGTTTGCTCTTGTGTGTGTGTTAAGCATGTGGTGGCATCCATGCATCTTTCTGTCTATGTGTATGTGGGTGCACATGTGTATGGGGGTGCAAGCATGTGTGCAGATTGTCAAGTCTCAATATGTCATGTGTTAGTTCATATTCTAAGAAAAGGACACTTAGGAATGCCATATTAGATTTCTTAAAGTTGAATTTATAGCCAATTTCAGCAAATCCCAACATAATGTGATCCAATCTGGCTAAATGTGTATTTAACTCATCATCCATGAGATAGATATCATCAACATAGTACAAAGCGTCAGGATCAATGTCATGTTGAGTACATCCTATGCGGACAGCAGACAGTCCTGGACTGTTCTAATAGCCTATCGGGAGTGACGTTGAAAGCCAAGCGCCGAGAAGGCTGTCCAATCTCTATTTTAAGACGCAAAAGTTTGGCTGAAAAAACCATTGGAAATATCCAAGGTTGTTTTATATTTTTTATGGACTATATTATTTATTAGTGTCGTACTGAGTGTATTTTGTATTGCAAAAGTGCATGTATGACTGTTTTAATGTCTATAGTCTAATACTATGCGATATGAATGATCCGGTTTCAAAACAGAAAAAGGAGCATTATTCTTTTGAGAGACACAGGATTCAATTACTCCCTGGTACTCCAGTTGGGAGAGAATTTCTCTAACACGTGCTTTAGCATCCTGTTTAATGGGGAATTGTGGTTGCACTTGCGGGCTGGACTTTATGGGTATGACATGATAAGGAGAATCCTTATCCCAGCCGACATGATTGCGGGGCATATTCTTGTTCGACTTCTTCAGGGACAAGAGCAGAAAATGAAGGAAGCATTACATTCTCACCCTGTGAGGGTGTTTGGTCAAATAGTGGGGGCCAATCGACCTCCGCTAGAAGGATGTCATAAGACAAAGTTAAATTGTTCCTGAAAAAATTACTTGAATGGTGCGCTGTATGTCCCCCTCAATTTGAATATCTAAATCATATAACCTATCTGGAGGGGCTACACGTCTGTCTGGGGTTTCAACTGTAACAGAGGTATCAGTTGCTCTCGCTGCCAGACACATCTGTAGATTCTGGCGGACTATAGTGACTTCTGCCGTACTCTTGAGGAGAGTCACTGCCCAAATCCTCTTCAGGAGGAGGGTTCAGAGTGTCTGTGGCATATTTTGCAGTTATAGCCGCAATTGTCTTTTTCTCAATCAATCAATCAGGTGGCTTGTAAAGCGCAACTACTCACCCATAAGGGTCTCAAGCAGCTGGGGGAGGAGAATGTTGGTCCGTCGAAGGCGCTGTGGTTCAGTTGAAAAGCCAGGTCTTGAGGTCATTACTGAATTGAGGCAGGGATGGTGATTGTCTGAGGTGGAGAGGGAGTGTGTTCCAGGTCTTTGATGCAAGATAGGAGAAGGATCTTCCTCCGGCCGTGGTCTTGCGGATACGTGGGATGGTAGCCAGGGCCAGTTGGGCAGAGCGAAGGTCTTTGGTGGGTGTGCGGAATGCGAGGCGGTGGTTAGGGTTCACAGGTCCGGCATCATGTAGTGCTTTGTAGGCAGGTGTGAGGATCTTGAAGGTGATTCTTTTGCTGACTGGAAGCCAGTGGAGGTCTCTCAGGTGTCCGATGATGTGGCTGTGGCGGGGGATTTTGAGGATAAGTCTGGCAGAGGCGTTCTGAATGTTCTGCAGTTTCTTTAGGATTTCTGAGTGATGCTTGTGTAGAGTGCGTTGCCGTAGTCAATTCTGTTGCTGATGAGTGTGTGGGTGACCATCTTTCTTGACTCAGTGGGGATCCACTCGAAGATCTTTCAGAGCAGGCACATCGTGTGAAAGCAGGATGATGAGATGGCTTTGATTTGGTGGCTCATGGTGAGCGAGGAGTCCAGGGTGATGCAGAGGTTTCAAGGTGTGGCCTGTGGGTGTGAGGGGTTACCAAGTGCTGATGGCCACCAGGAGTAATCCCAGGAGGAGGGGGTGGAGCCCATGATCAGGACTTCGGTCTTCTCTGAGTACAGATTGAGGCAGCTGTTCTTCATCCAGGTGGCAACAGCTTCATCCCATCTTGAAAGTTGTTCATGGCGACTGTGGGTTCGTTGGTGAGGGAGAGAATCAGCTGGGTGTCATCGGCATAGGAGACAATGTTAAGTCCATGGTTTCTGACGATGTCTGAGAGTGGGGCCATGTAGATGTTGAAGAGAGTGGGGCTCAGGAAGGAGCCATGAGGCACTCCGCAGCTGATCTCTTTGGGTTGAGAGTAGATTGGTGGTAGTCTGACTCTCTGTGTTCGGCAGGTGAGGAAGGAGTGGATCCATTACAGGGCTTTGTCGGGGAAGCCAGCATTTTGGGGTCTTGAGCATAGGGTGCGGTGAGAGACTATATCAAATGCAACCGAGAGGTTCAGAAAGATGAGGGCTTCAGTTTTGCCTCGGTCGAGGAGGGTGCGGATGTCGTCTGTGGTGGCGAGGAGGGCGGTCTTTGTGCTGTGATTGCTGCGGAAGCCATATTGGGAGAGATCCAGGATGTGGTTCACTTCAATGAACTTGGAGGGTTGGGCATTGATGGCCTTCTCAATGACCTTGGCTGGGAAGGGGAGAAAAGAGATGGATCTGAAGTTCTTGAGGTCCATTGGGTCGGCAGATGGTTTCTTCAGCAAGGGGTTGATCTCTATGTTTTTCCAGTCTTTCGGGAAGGTGGACGGAGTTGATGGACCAATTGATGGTGCGTCAGAGTTCGGGGTGATGTTGGTGCCAGCTCTGTTGAAGATGTGGTGCGGGCAGCAGTCTGAGGTTGCTCCCGAGTGGATGCTCTTTATGATCTTGAAGTTGTCATCAGCAGTGAGGGGAATCCAGTTAAGTAGGGTTTGTTGGGGTTCAGTGTCGTTGAGTGCGATGGTTGTAGGTGGGGCGGGAGGGTCTTGGCTATCGAGGCTGTCTAAGCTGCCATATATCTCCTTAATCTTGCGATGGAAGAAGGTTGCCGAAGAGTTCTTTACTATTGAATGCGTTGGTGTTGATCCTTTCTAGTAGAGCTGCTTTCTTTGTTGTTCTAATGAGATGTTGGTGTGCGGTGACAGTGGTCTTGAAGGCTGAGTGGTCTTCCGTGGTCTTGTTGCTCCTCCATCTCTTCTCTAGCTGTCTACAGGTGCGCCTGGCTCACGAAGGGTCGGAGATAACCAGCTGGCTTTCTTGGAGTGTTATATGCCTGGGGCTTTCTTCAGGAGAGCCACATTTGGACATCCATCGATGGAGGTTGCGTGCTGATGTATTAGCGTCCGTGGATGTCGGTGGAGAGGTTTTGCTGAGGGAGGTGGTGAGCTGTTCTTTGGTGCTCTTGTTCCAACTTCTGCGAGGGTAGTGGTGAGCGTGTGGTATATGGTGGGTTCAGTGAAGGATAAGTGGATGCAGCGGTGGTCAGTCCACAGGAGCTTGGTGGTGTGGCTGAAGGTGACATTGTCACTGGTGGAGAAGATGGGGTCGAGCATATGTCCTGCTGAGTGGGTTGGGGAGGTAACCAGTTATTTGAGTCCAATGGTGGCGAGGTTCTCCAGCAGGGATGAGGTGCTTCTGTCATTGGAGCTGTCCAGGTGAAAGTTGAGGTCACCGAGGAAGATGCAGTCTGTGGAGGCAAGAGCGTGGGGTGCAATGAAGTAGATGATGGAATCACTGAAGGGTGCTTATGGTCTGGGGGTATGTAGATGAGGGTGCCCGCAGAGGGTGGTGTTCGGTGGATGGTCCGAGAACCAGGGTCTGTGGTGCTGGGTGAAGTCCAGATATGGACGGGCGCAGACGGGCTTGTCCGTGGTGGGCCTTCGGTGCGCCATCGGCGCGCAGCCGCAAAGCGGACACCATAAGTAGTGTGAGGGGGATGGCTGGACAGCTGGGAGGCGAAAGAGCAGGGATCAGCACTGGAGGGGGTGGGGCCATGGGGTGCGAGCAACCGCAGGGACACGGAGGAAAAAGGCACAAAAAGAGGAAAGAGAAAAAAAGTGAAAACAGTGAAAAAAAACAATGAAAAATGAAAAGAAGGAAAAAGAAAGGCAGAGCAGCGGCAGAGCAGAGAAGCTCCCCACTAGACCACCAGGGATGAGGTGCAGGTGGGTGCCTGTGGGTGGAGGATGGCCTCGAACACAGACCAGCAAGGGTCAGGGACAGCAGCTACCAGGCGGAGCTGTGCGGGAAGGGTAGCAGTTCACTGACAAGGTCAGTGAGATTGCTCCTTTCACCACGCAGCGGCTGCCATAAGTAGTGTGAGGGGGAGGGCTGGACAGGTGGAAGGTGAGAAAGCGGGAAGCGGTGCTAGAGGGGGGCGGGCCATGGTGGACAAGGAGCGGCAGGGACACTGAGGGAAAAAGGCGCAAAAAAGGAAAGAGAGAAGAAAAGTTAAAAAAATGACAAAAAATGAAAAAAAGCAAAGCAAAATGAAAGAAAGGAAAAAGAAATGCAGAGAGGCAGAGGGCAGAGCAGCTGCAGAGCGGAGAAGCTCCGCACTGGACCACCTGGGATGAGGCGCAGGCGGGTGCCTCCGGATGGAGCAGGGCCTCAAACACATACCAGCAAGGGTCAAGGGCAGCAGCTACCAGGCGGAGCTGTGCGGAAAGCGAAGCAGTTCACTAACATGGGTTTTTATTCTGAAATGGGGCTTTATACGAAGGAGGTTTTTCCTCCTTTTTTATTTTCACGTCAGACGAGCACTGTGGTTTCACGTGCTTCAGTCAATTCCTGAAAGGAACGTGGAGAACATGCATCAGAATCCGATACTTTCTGGAGCCTTGATTTTAGTGTGATCACGAAAACTGTAGCTCCCAGGGGTGAAGAACCTCATCAAGGTTTGCCTTTCTGCTTTTGTTTATATTTATACGATGTTCTTATAACAAATTTAGGGGCTTATTTATGAGTCCTTGCGACACTTTTATGCCGCCGGTGCGTCACTTTTCTGTGACACACTGGCGACGTAAAAAATGTGCCCCGTTCCACCCTATTTACAAAGTGACCAATCTAGGCAGATGCGTCACTTTGTAAACCCCTGCGCCACATTATATCTGCGCCAGGTATAATGTATGCAGGGTGGGCGTTCCCCCACTTAAAAGCCTCGTAGAAGTAGTGCATTGAAATCTATAAGATTTCAGCGCACCACTTCTTGGACGCCATCGCGTAAAACCCTTATGTCTGCCTCATGGCATGCGTAAGGGTGACACAGTGCATTAAGGATAGGCCTCCCCCACACATTGATGGAGTTACATCATGCTTGCGACACAACTCCAGCAAAGCGTTACTTTTGCGCCGACAGACACGTAAGGATGCGTGACGTATCTGTCTTTCCATGCGACATGGAGCGCCGTACATTAAATATGGCGCATCTATCGTATAGAAAGGAGGGCACAGTGAAAACTGTCTCATCGCTGCAATGCGACAGTTTTCATAAATTAGGTCCTTAGGGTTCTGCTTGGCGTCCTAGTCTGAACCAGGTTTGGCAAGCAGTGGTTAAGTAGGTCTGGTTCCCAAATTCATGTGTCCTAAGGATGTGTACACATCAGCAATAAATATAGGCAGCTCACATTCACGGTCGGTTTGTGCAACCACTGTGAGCCGCTGACGTATAGCCAGAGATGGCACTTCACCTTTAGTGTTAGACAGAATCATTGCGGAAACCACGGGAAAATTTCCCATTAGTTTCATCCCTAAATCAAGGGCAGCAGCTGCCCCATGTTATTTCTGCACTTGTTTTAACATGTCTGGCAAGATGGACATGAACGGTGTGCCATTACTGATGGTATATACAGTGGCGAAGACTGTCCCCTAAGTGTTATAGTCACCTGTAGTGGGAACAATTCCGTGGGGTAAGCACATAGTCACAATTCTGTGCTAGTATTGTGGTCCTGTAAGGGGAAACACAGCTTCAATCTGGTCTATTTTTGGGGGAATCCAAAATGGAATTTCCTCATGATTAGTGGGAATTTTGTCCATAACTGAATGAACAAATACAAGACTTATTGTAGGCACTGTAGGCAACTGGGCTTGCCCTTCCAGGTCAGCCCTTGCTGGTACAGCCAACAAGGTGCATAAAAAACTATGGACTATTAATTTCCAACACCACGGACTTCTCTGTAGGTTAGTGTAAGGGGAATTATGTACACACACAAGTATTACTCAGGGAACCATGAATAAGTATCAGATGGAGGCGCCATGTTGCAGGGATTCTGTTTGGAAAAAGAACTATGTTTGGGATCACAGAACGTCATTATGTAGGGACTGAGTCACTGTACCGCATCAGTACCTATGGGCCTAAATCATGACTGGCTCATAGTGCCTTACCTGCCCTCCTACCCTTCCCAGAGTAACAGGTAAGTTGGCACCGTGGAACACAACACTCTAGTCCCCTCAGGGAACCGTGGTAACGGATCATCACTTTTCGCTCTTTCACTCATGCATGTCCACAATAAACAGAAAAGAGAGTCAAGGAAAGTTTACAATAATTATTGAAACTATCATGCTCTATCATGTAGCTTTTGTGCTGCAAATAGAAAACATATACAACTGAGCAGTGTAATTAGTATTACTAATAAACCGCATACAAAGAAAAGCCCTACCATGGTGAATGATATATCTGCCTAAGCCTAGCCTCACTATGTGAGCACAGTGATACATCTGTGATCTCTGGGATTAGTACCTGGCCCCATACCTGGCATTTGAGGTTAGATAGTCTGCATCTCAGATTGCGCAGAGCTGGCGTGCTCATCCCGGGACCTTTCCTCCTCTCTGTTTACATAATGGCAAGTCTTGGCTTAGATGATAAGAGTTGCCATGTTAGAAAACAGCAGCTGGGTCTCTTTGTTATGTCTGTATGTTAGTGAGCGACTACAGAGAAAAAGAGGGCACAATGTTGTTCGACCTTGTACGAAATGTCCAGACCGAGCCCCAGGAAGAAGTACTGAATAATGAAAACATGTGCAGTGTATTTCTAAAAGAACAACGTGGCACAAACACAAACGTGTTATTATGTAATGTGTGCAAAGCAATGCGGCCTACAACGTGTGCAGTTAAGCAAGCATAGGGGAGAACTACAGTGGGCCCTAAGGGGAACTCACAGCATTCTCTTACACTCAAGATATTTCTATCTGAATTTATTATTAGGGCTCCCAGTTCTATGGCATTTATTTTTTGTCATTGCCGTCTGTATGTATCCATACTTATTATTTGCTCATTTTATTTGTATTTTTCCAATTTTTGGGGGGTGATTCATGTAAAAAATGAAGCTGCAATGGCTAAATTCCCATGTTTATTTCACAACAAATCTTTACTTATGTTTGACTCTCCAAATTGTTTCAGCCATTTACAATACAATACAGTCATCTGAAATCATTTGCTTTGTAGAACAGTCTAAACAGCTGTACTGATGCAGATATTTTAGCTTAATTAGGCAATCTCTTTTTCTTTTTTAACTCCCTTACCTGTCCGTCTGCACAGATTTGGACCTAGCACGCATGATTGACAGCAGTGGAAATTGTCCACAAGAAAACCTATTTTCTGTATTTTGTTTTCATATTTAAAAATAAATAGGAAAGAAGATTGTTTTTGTTCTGTATTTATCTGTAACAATATGTTCAGTGTGCAGAGATGATCGCAGGGCTGGCAGTCATCTCTAAATTCGTCAGTTGGAGTACCCTTGTGATGTGGGGGTAAGGTCCTCTGCCATCCCTATAGTCACTACTCTGTCCTCCAAATTTTAAATCAGGCCCTCTGTTGTGGAATGCATTATTTTTCCCATTTAAACAGAAGATTTGAGCTCAAAATCCTGTGAAACCCACTTTGCAGTGGTTGGGCTCGCTTTTTTTTCATTATGTAGGTTGGGGGTTAGTGTAAACAAATTTCCTGGGATGCTTTTGGTTCCTGTCCGGCACTGGCCACTGTCAGCAAGAAGGGGAAGGTTTATTAAAGAAACTGACATTGCCAGAAATCACACAACCCTTTATTTAGTGGATATTGGATGTGTGAAGGAAGACAGAATAGATTTGAAGTTAGGCCAAACAGAGGCAAGCTGGCGTTCTGGGATCTCCCTCCCCAGCCAAGGAAGTGGCACTGCAGGAGAGTGATTTTAAAGTAGAGCTGGGTGAAACTGTGTAATTATTTCTAGCGAAATCCCCCAAAATATTTGTGAAATTATGTTTTTGTACCAGAAAGTGATTTGCCAGTATCTCGCGTCACTTTTTTGCCTGTGCACAAACCTCATGAAAAAATGTCTCACAAGATGGCAGCAGGGAACTGATTTGAGTAGAAAATATCTGTTCATGAGACTTTTTCTATGCTAACCAGTCTCCTGCTGTTATGCCACAATACCTTTTAATGGAAGAGGCAACCTCAAGTATAACAAAAATGACACAAAATCCACGTAACCCAAAATTTGGGAACTTTGGAATAGCACAAGCATAATTAGAAATACTCCCAGGCCTCGTTTGAAATCTTTTCATAGGCAGGCAATTCCTGTCAAAGGAAGGGCAATAGGCAGAAAATCAGTTTCAGTTGGCTTCCTTTTCAATATGGGAAGGTTGCACTTAATTAGAAAAGGTGAACTGACAGGTGGGATTAAGGACCTTGTCTGCAACACCATTTTGCCACACTAGAAAAGGAAGCATTGCTGCTTTCTGGGGTACTTATGTCCGAAAATGGAGACAATGTTGAAAAATCATACAAGTGTAAATATTTGTCTTTCTGTGAAGTTGGAACTCTGCCATTTTCAATTCCAAAATGACTAGATAGGAAGTCAATGGTGCTTGACGGAGGTGCACCTGAGGTGTACATGTTGGGAAACATCCTTTACCCCCACAGTCAGAACAACGGCCTGCCTTTACAACATAGCCACTACCCCGACTGCGACATTACAACACATATCCTTTACCCCGCAAGTTGTTACAACGACTTGTTTTAGGAGGTGTGTTGTTGGACTAGTTTTGGATTTTAAGTTCAACACCTTCACTACTGTTCTGACTGGGGTTGGAATAGTAATTTATACTATTCCAAAGTCTAGCACCCCCATACAGCAAGTCGTTGTAATGACTTGGGTGGTAAAGTAACACGTGGTAATGTTGCAGTCGAGGTAGTGAAGGCATGCGGGATAAATTCCTTATTAGGTGTAGGATAATAATGTCATTTAGATGAAAATAATTACATACTATAGGACATGTTTGAAGATCAGACACAGCAAAACCAAAGGGGATGATGGATGGAGTGTTGAACATTGCAAGCACTCACCCCCAGTCAACTGATCTGGGTTTAATCTATCATCATTCTTTAGCTCACTCCGCCACCCCAGTTCAGACATGGCCATATGCAAATCAGTCTGACCCTGTGCCTCATGGGAACAGTCCAGCCCGAACTGCCAAGCCATGTCTTCCCTGGACCGGAAACAAGCATCCTGGGACCGGTTTCTGGCTTACAGCCGTCATCAGCCAGGCTATCTTGAATCCAGTGGCAAAGTGAGCAAGGGACCCACGTCTGGGCATACCCTGCCAACATAGGGCGAACATAGCAAAACCAAAGGGGATGATGGACGGAGTGTTGAACATTGCAAGCACTCACCCCAGTCAACTGATCTGGGTTTAATCCATCATCATTCTTTAGCTCACTCCCCCACCCCAGTTCAGACATGGCCATATGCAAATCAGTCTGACCCTGTGCCTCATGGGAACAGTCCAGCCCGAACTGCCGAGCCATGTCTTCCCTGGACCGGAAACAAGCATTCTGGGTCCAGTTTCTGGCTTACAGCCGTCATCAGCCAGGCTATCTTGAATCCAGTGGCAAAGTGAGCAAGGGACCCACGTCTCGGCATACCCTGCCAACTTAGGGCGAACATAGCAAAACCAAAGGGGATGATGGACGGAGTGTTGAACATTGCAAGCACTCACCCCCAGTCAACTGATCTGGGTTTAATCCATCATCATTCTTTAGCTCACTCCGCCACCCCAGTTCAGACATGGCCATATGCAAATCAGTCTGACCCTGTGCCTCATGGGAACAGTCCAGCCCGAACTGCCGAGCCATGTCTTCCCTGGACCGGAAACAAGCATCCTGGGGCCGGTTTGGCCCAGACTGGCCTAAGTTGGCAGGGTATGCCCAGACGTGGGTCCCTTGCTCACTTTGCCACTGGATTCAAGCTAGCCTGGCTGATGAGGGCTGTTAGCCCGAAACCGGTCCCAGGATGCTTGTTTCCGGTCCAGGGAAGACATGGCTTGGCAGTTCGGGCTGGACTGTTCCCATGAGGCACAGGGTCAAGACTGATTTGCATATAGCTGTGTCTGAACTGGGGTGGCAAAGTGAGCTAATAAATGATGATGGATTCAACCCAGATCTGTGACTGGGGGTGAGTGTTTGAAAAGTTTCAGCACTCCGTCCATCATCTCCTTGTGTTTGCTTTGTTCGCCCTAAGTTGGCAGGGTATGCCCAGACGTGGGTCCCTTGCTCACTTTGCCACTGGATTCAAGCTAGCCATGCTGATGAGGGCTGTTAGCCCGAAACCGGTCCCAGGATGCATGTTTCCGGTCCAGGGAAGACATGGCTTGGCAGTTTGGGCTGGACTGTTCCCATGAGGCACAGGGTCAAGACTGATTTGCATATAGCTGTGTCTGAAATGGGGTGGCAAAGTGAGCTAAAGAATGATGATGGATTCAACCCAGATCTGTGACTGGGGGTGAGTGTTTGAAAAGTTTCAGCACTCTGTCCATCATCTCCTTGTGTTTGCTTTGTTCGCCCCAAGTTGGCAGGGTATGCCCAGACGTGGGTCCCTTGCTCACTTTGCCACTGGATTCAAGCTAGCCTGGCTGATGATGGCTGTTAGCCCGAAACCGGTCCCAGGATGCTTGTTTCCGGTCCAGGGAAGACATGGCTTGGCAGTTCGGGCTGGACTGTTCCCATGAGGCACAGGGTCAAGACTGATTTGCATATAGCTGTGTCTGAACTGGGGTGGCAAAGTGAGCTAAAGAATGATGATGGATTCAACCCAGATCTGTGACTGGGGGTGAGTGTTTGAAAAGTTTCAGCACTCCGTCCATCATCTCCTTGTGTTTGCTTTGTTCGCCCTAAGTTGGCAGGGTATGCCCAGACGTGGGTCCCTTGCTCACTTTGCCACTGGATTCAAGCTAGCCTGGCTGATGAGGGCTGTTAGCCCGAAACCGGTCCCAGGATGCTTGTTTCTGGTCCAGGGAAGACATGGCTTGGCAGTGCGGGCAGGACTGTTCCCATGAGGCACAGGGTCAAGACTGATTTGCATATAGCTGTGTCTGAACTGGGGTGGCAAAGTGAGCTAAAGAATGATGATGGATTCAACCCAGATCTGTGACTGGGGGTGAGTGTTTGAAAAGTTTCAGCACTCCGTCCATCATCTCCTTGTGTTTGCTTTGATCACCCCAAGTTGGCAGGGTATGCCCAGACGTGGGTCCCTTGCTCACTTTGCCACTGGATTCAAGCTAGCCTGGCTGATGAGGGCTATTAGCCCGAAACCGGTCCCAGGATGCTTGTTTCCAGTCCAGGGAAGACATGGCTTGGCAGTTCGGGCTGGACTGTTCCCATGAGGCACAGGGTCAAGACTGATTTGCATATAGCTGTGTCTGAACTGGGGTGGCAAAGTGAGCTAAAGAATGATGATGGATTCAACCCAGATCTGTGACTGGGGGTGAGTGTTTGAAAAGTTTGAGCACTGCGTCCATCATCTCCTTGTGTTTGCTTTGTTCGCCCTAAGTTGGCAGGGTATGTCCAGACGTGGGTCCCTTGCTCACTTTGCCACTGGAATCAAGCTAGCCTGGCTGATGAGGGCTGTTAGCCCGAAACCGGTCCCAGGATGCTTGTTTCCGGTCCAGGGAAGACATGGCTTGGCAGTTCGGGCTGGACTGTTCCCATTAGGCACAGGGTCAAGTCTGATTTTCATATAGCTGTGTCTGAACTGGGGTGGCAAAGTGAGCTAAAGAATGATGATGTATTCAACCCAGATCTGTGACTGGGGGTGAGTGTTTGAAAAGTTTCAGCACTCCGTCCATCATTTCCTTGTGTTTGCTTTGTTCGCCCTAAGTTGGCAGGGTATGCCCAGACGTGGGTCCCTTGCTCACTTTGCCACTGGATTCAAGCTAGCCTGGCTGATTAGGGCTGTTAGCCCGAAACCAGTCCCAGGATGCTTGTTTCCGGTCCAGGGAAGACATGGCTTGGCAGTTCGTGCTGGACTGTTCCCATGAGGCACACGGTCAAGACTGATTTGCATATAGCTGTGTCTGAACTGGGGTGGTGAAGTGAGCTAAAGAATGATGATGGATTCAACCCAGATCTGTGACTGGGGGTGAGTGTTTGAAAGGTTTCAGCACTCCGTCCATCATCTCCTTGTGTTTGCTTTGTTCGCCCTAAGTTGGCAGGGTATGCCCAGACGTGGGTCCCTTGCTCACTTTGCCACTGGATTCAAGCTAGCCTGGCTGATGAGGGCTGTTAGCCCGAAACCGGTCCCAGGATGCTTGTTTCCGGTCCAGGGAAGACATGGCTTGGCAGTTCGGGCTGGACTGTTCCCATGAGGCACAGGGTCAAGACTGATTTGCATATTGCTGTGTCTGAACTGGGGTGGCACAGTGAGCTAAAGAATGATGATGGATTCAACCCAGATCTGTGACTGGGGGTGAGTGTTTGAAAAGTTTCAGCACTGCGTCCAACATCTCCTTGTGTTTGCTTTGTTCGCCCTAAGTTGGCAGGGTATGCCCAGACGTGGGTCCCTTGCCCACTTTGCCACTGGATTCAAGCTAGCCTGGCTGATGAGGGCTGTTAGCCCGAAACCGGTCCCAGGATGCTTGTTTCCGGTCCAGGGAAGACATGGCTTGGCAGTTCGGGCTGGACTGTTCCCATGAGGCACAGGGTCAAGACTGATTTGCATATAGCTGTGTCTGAACTGGGGTGGCAAAGTGAGCTAAAGAATGATGATGGATTCAACCCAGATCTGTGACTGGGGGTGAGTGTTTGAAAAGTTTCAGCACTCCGTCCATCATCTCCTTGTGTTTGCTTTGTTCGCCCTAAGTTGGCAGGGTATGCCCAGATGTTGGTCCCTTGCTCACTTTGCCACTGGCTTCAAGCTAGCCTGGCTGATGAGGGCTGTTAGCCCGAAACCGGTCCCAGGATGCTTGTTTCCGGCCCAGGGAAGACATGGCTTGGCAGTTCGGGCTGGACTGTTCCCATGAGGCACAGGGTCAAGACTGATTTGCACATAGCTGAGTCTGAACTGGGGTGGCAAAGTGAGCTAAAGAATGATGATGGATTCAACCCTTATCTGTGACTGGGGGTGAGTGTTTGAAAAGTTTCAGCACTCGGTCCATCATCTCCTTGTGTTTGCTTTGTTCACCCTAAGTTGGCAGGGTATGCCCAGACGTGGGTCCCTTGCTCACTTTCCCACTGGATTCAAGCTAGCCTGGTTGATGAGGGCTGATAGCCCGAAACTGGTCCCAGGATACTTCTTTCCGGTCCAGGGAAGACATGGCTTGGCAGTTCGGGCTGGACTGTTCCCATGAGGCACAGGGTCAAGCCTGATTTGCATATAGCTGTGTCTGAACTGGGGTGGCACAGTGAGCTAAAGAATGATGATGGATTCAAGCCAGATCTGTGACTGGGGGTGAGTGTTTTAAAAGTTTCAGCACTCCGTCCATCATCTGCTTGTGTTTACTTTGTTCGCCCTAAGTTGGCAGGGTATGCCCAGACGTGGGTCCCTTGCTCACTTTGCCACTGGATTCAAGCTAGCCTGGCTGATGAGGGCTGTTAGCCCAAAACCGGTCCCAGGATGCTTGTTTCCGGTCCAGGGAAGACATGGCTTGGCAGTTCGGGCTGGACTGTTCCCATGAGGCACATTGTCAAGACTGATTTGCATATACCTGTGTCTGAACTGGGGTGGCAAAGTGAGCTAAAGAATGATGATGGATTCAACCCAGATCTGTGACTGGGGGTGAGTGTTTGAAAAATTTCAGCACTCCGTCCAACATCTCCTTGTGTTTGCTTTGTTCGCCCTACGTTGGCAGGGTATGCCCAGACGTGGGTCCCTTGCTCACTTTGCTACTGGATTCAAGCTAGCCTGGCTGTTGAGGGCTGTTAGCCCGAAACCGGTCCCAGGATGCTTGTTTCCGGTCCAGGGAAGACATGGCTTGGCAGTTCGTGCTGGACTGTTCCCATGAGGCACAGGGTCAAGACTGATTTGCATATAGCTGTGTCTGAACTGGGGTGGCAAAGTGAGCTAAAGAATGATGATGGATTCAACCCAGATCTGTGACTGGGGGTGGGTGTTTGAAAGGTTTCAGCACTCCGTCCATCATCTCCTTGTGTTTGCTTTGTTCGCCCTAAGTTGGCAGGGTATGCCCAGACGTGGGTCCCTTGCTCACTTTGCCACTGGATTCAAGCTAGCCTGGCTGATGAGGGCTGTTAGCCCGAAACCGGTCCCAGGATGCTTGTTTCCGGTCCAGGGAAGACATAGCTTGGCAGTTCGGGCTGGACTGTTCCCATGAGGCACAGGGTCAAGACTGATTTGCATATAGCTATGTCTGAACTGGGGTGGCAAAGTGAGCTAAAGAATGATGATGGATTCAACCCAGATCTGTGACTGGGGGTGAGTGTTTGAAAAGTTTCAGCACTCCGTCCATCATCTCCTTGTGTGTGCTTTGTTCGCCCTAAGTTGGCAGGGTATGCCCAGATGTTGGTCCCTTGCTCACTTTGCCACTGGCTTCAAGCTAGCCTGGCTGATGAGGGCTGTTAGCCCGAAACCGGTCCCAGGATGCTTGTTTCCGGTCCAGGGAAGACATGGCTTGGCAGTTCGGGCTGGACTGTTCCCATGAGGCACAGGGTCAAGACTGATTTGCATATAGCTGTGTCTGAACTGGGGTGGCAAAGTGAGCTAAAGAATGATGATGGATTCAACCCATATCTGTGACTGGGGGTGAGTGTTTGAAAAGTTTCAGCACTCGGTCCATCATCTCCTTGTGTTTGCTTTGTTCGCCCTAAGTTGGCAGGGTATGCCCAGACGTGGGTCCCTTGCTCACTTTCCCACTGGATTCAAGCTAGCCTGGTTGATGAGGGCTGTTAGCCCGAAACCGGTCCCAGGATACTTCTTTCCGGTCCAGGGAAGACATGGGTTGGCAGTTCCGGCTGGACTGTTCCCATGAGGCACAGGGTCAAGACTGATTTGCATATAGCTGTGTCTGAACTGGGATGGCACAGTGAGCTAAAGAATGATGATGGATTCAAGCCAGATCTGTGACTGGGGGTGAGTGTTTTAAAAGTTTCAGCACTCCGTCCATCATCTGCTTGTGTTTGCTTTGTTCGCCCTAAGTTGGCAGGGTATGCCCAGACGTGGGTCCCTTACTCACTTTGCCACTGGCTTCAAGCTAGCCTGGCTGATGAGGGCTGTTAGCCCGAAACTGGTCCCAGGATGCTTGTTTCCGGTCCAGGGAAGACATGGCTTGGCAGTTCGGGCTGGACTGTTCCCATGAGGCACATTGTCAAGACTGATTTGCATATAGCTGTGTCTGAACTGGGGTGGCAAAGTGAGCTAAAGAATGATGATGGATTCAACCCAGATCTGTGACTGGGGGTGAGTGTTTGAAAAGTTTCAGCACTCCGTCCAACATCTCCTTGTGTTTGCTTTGTTTGCCCTAAGTTGGCAGGGTATGCCCAGACGTGGGTCCCTTGCTCACTTTGCCACTGGATTCAAGCTAGCCTGGCTGATGAGGGCTGTTAGCCCGAAACCGGTCCCAGGATGCTTGTTTCCGTTCCAGGGAAGACATGGCTTGGCAGTTCGGGCTGGACTGTTCCCATGAGGCACAGGGTCAAGACTGATTTGCATATAGCTGTGTTTGAACTGGGGTGGCAAAGTGAGCTAAAGAATGATGATGGATTCAACCCAGATCTGTGACTGGGGGTGAGTGTTTGAAAAGTTTCAGCACTCCGTCCATCATCTCCTTGTGTTTGCTTTGAAGATCAGACACACATTGAACATGTCCAAATTAGTTTGAAGATGGAACCCCCGGTAAACACCAAAACGAAAAGGGCCTCAATCTTCCATAATCCCTAGCGTGCTTCCACAGGAATGTCTTGTTTATTTTAAATTGATATTGAAAGGAAAACGACACACACTCCCAGTAGGAGAGCATTGTCCCATAGAAAGAAGTAATACCCATACCCTAGAAGGCATAGCACAGGCAGTTAAGTATACGATTAAATCCCTCATTGACCCTGGTGTTGGAGAATGCTGGGGCACAGCCAGTAGCAATCAGAAGCGATATCAAGCCACTCCCCCAGCGAGCAATCCTAATGGTTACGAGCTGTGTGGGAAACTACATTTCCCAGCGGTATGCACTCTGAACTTCAGCTTGTAACAAACAGGGAAGTGATTTTGCGACTGACAAATGTTTGAAGCTGCGACTCCAAGGAAATAAGGTATACATTAACTACCAACATAGGGGTAAACTCTGTATTCAACCCGCTACTATTTCCGAGGCAATTAAGGGACATGCCCTCTGTTTTTCCATTTATAGAACATGGAGTTACCACCGGGAGTGAACAACAACAACCCATAAACGTACGGATACGGGCGATCAATTGAAACAAGGTATGAATTCAGAAGAACTACGATGCATAAAGGACATCTAGTGCACCCCTCACCAATTAACACATCTACTACACCCAAGGTGAAGTTCCCTGAAAACTACAAGAATCACGGATGGTGCGTGAACGGGTATTGGTGCTAGAGGAATATGTTTTAAACTCCTTTTATAACTGGCAAACAAAAACAGCCCATTCCCTTTTTTATACACAGTGTCCCTCACAAGTATACAAGCAGCCCTGAGATAGACCTTCTTTACAGTTCCAGGCCCAACAAGAAGGATGAAACGTGATGGTGTACTTAAAATGTGGTCAGGGGCATACATTCCCATGAAATGGCAAAAGAGAGCCACAGTACAGTCAAGCAGAATATTTATACCTCAGAGAATTACAGAAGTATAAACAATCAATGAACCCTGATCACAAATGGAGACATGGTACCCGTAGGACCATAATTCTGAGGGAGAACAATATACTACCAGTGAGATCGACTGTAAAACTTTCACTGTTTATGTTAAACACTCTCTTCCAAATGTTATAAGCGTAAAACGGTTGTGTGATAATATATGTTAGACACTTATTTACGTGGACAAGAACAGAATTGCACACAAAAAGTAAATGTATGCATTGTTAAGTAATGCCAAATTGACTGTATATTTAAGTTTCTCTGTGCCTTTTCACTATAAGTGTCATTAATGTGATTTCTTTGCCTTACACTGTATGATGAATACACTGCATGGTCTGATGTAAAGATCCACAGCATCAAATCTTATTTTCGCAGAACTTTTATTATTTATGGTTGTCTTTCTATCATACGTGTGCCAGTATGTAACATGATATATATATATATATATATATATATATATATATATATAGCACAACTCCTCTTCGTACTGCAATCAAACGGATGAAAAGCAGGAGCCCGGACCACAATTTTGTGCAAAGCTGTAAGTTGTTTAATGCAGCTTGTTCAAACCTCAGCCATGACGCGTTTCGGGTCCGTAGACCCTTGATCACATGATATATAAACCACTGATGTCGCGGGTCTCTCTGTCACTTCCGGCGGCGGGCTTCGAGTGAGGTCGCGACCCTCACAATAATCAAATGCGAATGTTACTTCTCTCGTACACATTCAACTCGAGCCCAATTTCATTAAAGCGTGTTGTTTATTCAAGCATGAAACAAGCACAACAACGCCCGACGCGTTTAGGTGCAGCCGCACCTTGGTCACGGGTCAAGGAACTGTTTGTCCAATCAAAATACATATAGTGCACAAATAATAAACATCAATGTAGGACTACTTATCCCAATGTTCAAAAATGGCATCCATTTTGTAATGGTGTTTTTTACATAGCGACTTGCAATGTTATATATACAAAATATAATAGATCCATTGATCACAATCTATTTATCATTATATACACACAAGAACTACATTTGATATATAGTGTTTGACAACAGTTACGGCCGATTACCAATAACTGCCGATATTTCATTTGCCACCCGTTACTATAATCCTGCCAGCTTCAAAATGAACAAATGTACGCAAGTGCGCAAAATGACGAAAACGGTAAATACATACCGCCAAAAATCAAAATACTACCCATGTGGGTCACTGACAGAGATAACATAAGTGTTCAATTTTGCCCCAGTGGGCCAACTTAATTTCAAACATCATTTTCATTAAAGAAAATACCAGATTCTATTCTTTATCACAGTTCAAGTATACAAAAATATATTGCTTTTCTCAATTAATTCGATCTCACACACTGCAGTCACAATTGCTTCAGTTGCCATATCTTCAACCTGAACAGCTGATAATTCTGTCTCCTACAAAAATTAAAATTAAAATAGTGCCATCAATACATTAAGTGTAATAAAACCACAAACATAGCTAAGACATCTCTGTATTCAATATATACAACGGTTCAGACCTGATATTACACTCTGGTTCCACCAAATAACCTAAATGGACCCACATCTCCTCATCTTTATTTAATCCTTTGGGATGTACTGTGTCATACTTAATGATTAATCTGGATTCCAGACATCTCAATTCTCGCACTCTATTCCCTCCTCTTTCTGATTTAGGGATTCTGTCCAATGCACAGAAACGTAAGAGGCTTGTATTTTTATTATGTACTTCTTTAAAATGTCTAGCGACAGGATATTGTCTATCCTCATTTACAATTGCCCTAGTGTGTTCAAGTATCCGCTTTTTAACCGGATGAATAGTGCTTCCTATATAAATAAGCAGACAGGGGCAACTCAGGGCATAAACACAGTAGTCAGACTTACATGTGAGATGTTTCGTTATGGCAAACGGGTTCCTATCCTTGGATAATATCATATCTTTACACTTGGAGCTATTTCTACAGGCTTTACAAGATTTACATGGAAAAAAGCCTTGTACTGGGTTTGAAACTGCATCATCTGATATCATATTGCTACACAATATATCTGATAAAGCATTACACTTTCTGTAAGTGATTTTCGGTTGTCCACCCACAAATTTATTAAGTGTTGAATCAGTGTTTAAAACATGCCAATATTTTTTAAGACACTTTCTCATCTCCCATGATTGATTGTTATATGAAGTAATGAATCTCAAAGATTCATCATCTTTAGTTTCTGGGATCTTACTTTTTAAAGTTGCTACTCTATCAACGGTTGACACCTTCAGACATGCCTGATTTACCACTTTTAATGAGTAACCTCTTTCAAAAAATCTGTTCCTCATAATCTGTAACTCACTTTGGAATAGCCTCTCAGAACTACAATTTCTTTTCGCTCTTAAAAGCTCCCCATAGGGTATGCTATTAATAAGGTTTTGGGCATGGCAACTTTTTGCGTGAAGTAAACTATTCCCAGCCGTTGATTTCCTAAACAACTTACTGGTAAGTTTATTCTCCTGTACCTGAATTTCTACATCCAGAAACTCAATCTTTTCATGATGTACAGTATTGGTAAATTTTAGGTTATGTTGATTAGTGTTCAACTCCACTACAAATTCAGCTGCTTTCCTTTCTGATCCTTTCCAGATACAAAACACATCATCTATATACCTCACCCAGAGGACGACATTATGGGAAAATGCCCTGATGTTACTGGCCACCTGCTCCTCCCACCAGCCTAGGAACAACCCCGCATAACTGGGGGCGAAGCAGGTTCCCATTGCAGTCCCCCGGGTTTGGCAATAGACGACATGATTGAACAGAAAATAATTGTTTGATAAGCATGTTTTCATCATTGTGAGCAACATTTCAGTATGTTTAAGATATGATAGATCACGTTGTCTCAGAAAATGACTTGATGCTTCGATTCCCAGACTGTGTGGTATGCAAGTATATAAACTATTGACGTCCAATGTCATAAGTAACATATCATTGCTCCAGACAACCTTTTCAATCACATTCAAAAAATCTCTGGTGTCTTGTATATAGGACGGGAGGGACTGCACAAAGGGACGTAGGAAATAATCTATATACTTTGAAGTATTCTCATACGTACTTCCTATTGAGGCCACAATGGGACGCCCGGCGGAATTGTATTATTCTTATGTATCTTGGGTAGTAGATACATTACTGGCAGCTTAGGGTGTTCACAATGGAGATATTTATGCTCATCATCTGATAGCAATTTCTCATATTTCCAAGTTAATAGTTGAGATTTGAAAACCTCATTACTCTTTTCATAACTCAATCTGTTACTAACTTGATAACTTTCCACATCACCCAACTGACGCATGCCTTCCTCCAGATACATTCGCCTGGGCCACACCACCACCTTCCCGCCTTTGTCAGACTTTTTTATGATAATGGACTTATTTTCTTGTAGTTCTTTAACTGCTTTATATTGATTGTTAGTAAGATTGCCACCTATCAGTCTAGGACATTTATCTAGCTTCTTAAACTCTGAGATTACTCCTTTTTCAAATATCTCAATTGCATCATTGTGTACTTGGGGTAAAAATCTTGATTTAGGCTTAAAATGACTCCCACTGGCACATCCAACATTTAAAAATTCATCTGCTATAATTTCTGAGACTGATTCAACATTGTCATTGCCAATTTCTAACGCCCTCATGGTTTGTAACACACCCATATCTTCAATACTAAGATTGATATTACTACTAGCAGTCAATGGTATCATATCTTTCTTTTTAGATTCAAACCATTTTTTAAGTTTTAATTTCCTCACAAAATGGAATAGGTCAATTCTCCCTTCTGTGTAATTAAATCTACTAGTAGGGCAAAATGTCAAGCCAAGCGATAAAACATCAATTTGATCCACAGTTAAATTGATATTGGAAAGATTAACTACCGTGAAAGTGTCCTTCATTTTGTCGTTGCCTTTCCCCTTGTTGTCATTCCCATGTAGGTGTCCAATGATCCTTGCTTCTTTGTATTTCTTCTGTTGCCTCCTTTTGCGCCTCGACCTTGATTGGGTGTCTCTTTTGGTCCCGGGCTTGAAGTCCCTTGTCGTCCTTGTGTCAATAGGGAAAATTCCTTTAAAATTTTGGATTTTACTCCAATACTGTCTAACTGATTTGGGGTAGGTCTTGTCTCATCATGCTGTCCATTATTTCTTGCAGGATTTTCTTCTAATACAACTTGTTCTGGTTGAACATTCATAATTGTACTAGATGCTTGTTGTAAATTTCCCTTATCAGTTTGATTAATTTCCCTTAAATGGTCGAATTTTCGGCCAAACGTAAAAATCTGACCAAGTTCATAGTCGAGTTGATCTCGGTGGAACTTACTTTGTTTTTTCAGCTTGATTTCTTGTTCCGCTTTATCCAATCTGATTGTCACTTTTTTCATTTCCACCTCGAACTCACTTTCGGAGTACAGCGATTTAAGTTGAGTTGTCAAAACTTCAATTTCTTCAGCTAATCTAACCGTGTCCTTTGTTGCATATTTAATTAATAATTTCAACATCACTGGGGTCCATTTAGGTTAATTGGTGGAACCAGAGTGTAATATCAGGTCTGAACCGTTGTATATATTGAATACAGAGATGTCTTAGCTATGTTTGTGGTTTTATTACACTTAATGTATTGATGGCACTATTTTAATTTTAATTTTTTGTAGGAGACAGAATTATCAGCTGTTCAGGTTGAAGATATGGCAACTGAAGCAATTGTGACTGCAGTGTGTGAGATCGAATTAATTGAGAAAAGCAATATATTTTTGTATACTTGAACTGTGATAAAGAATAGAATCTGGTATTTTCTTTAATGAAAATGATGTTTGAAATTAAGTTGGCCCACTGGGGCAAAATTGAACACTTATGTTATCTCTGTCAGTGACCCACAGGGGTAGTATTTTGATTTTTGGCGGTATGTATTTACCGTTTTCGTCATTTTGCGCACTTGCGTACATTTGTTCATTTTGAAGCTGGCAGGATTATAGTAACGGGGTGGCAAATGAAATATCGGCAGTTATTGGTAATCGGCCGTAACTGTAGTCAAACACTATATATCAAATGTAGTTCTTGTGTGTATATAATGATAAATAGATTGTGATCAATGGATCTATTATATTTTGTATATATAACATTGCAAGTCGCTATGTAAAAAACACCATTACAAAATGGATGCCATTTTTGAACATTGGGATAAGTAGTCCTACATTGATGTTTATTATTTGTGCACTATATGTATTTTGATTGGACAAACAGTTCCTTGACCCGTGACTACAAGGTGCGGCTGCACTCAGAACGCGTCGGGCGTTGTGCTTGAATAAACAACACGCTTTAATGAAATTGGGCTCGAGTTGAATGTGTACGAGAGAAGTAACATTCGCATTTGAATATATATATATATATATATCTCTTTCATATCAGCATCAAAAATATCAAAAAGTGATGAGTAGTAGGGAGAATATCGCAAGGACCCAGGAGCCTTCATTGGCCAATGAGACACGGAATACTCATGTGGTCTCATAGTTGTAACACTGCTAAATCTATGCTGTAGAGGGTACTATTTTGAATATGAGACTGACTCTAAATGAGTCTGTAGAATGCATCCTCCCTACTGATTCCAGCAGACCCCCTGAACCATGGACTACCAAAAGATGTCATCGATAAGAACACAAAACCATGTCAAACCACTGTGCTTCATCTAACCTTCGCTCCATCTCAATCTCCCTGTATATGTGACTAGCGCCTAGGCTTCCGTGGCCCGTAAATTAAGATTCACCTTTTTGATCCCCAAGGCTCCCCATGACTATTAGTAACCATTTATTTGAAAATGCATGTCTGCAGATACTCTGAACTTATTTTTGTCAATTTTTCATTTTGTTTATATTATCAAATGCTGCTGCTTTTTACTAAAAAACCTTCGGAAATTGTACTTGTTTCATTTATTTTGCTTTGTGCTGCTAACTACTGCACACACTGGGCCCAACTCACAAAGGTAAACTTAGACCTGAGGTCTAAGGGGCATATCTACGAGCCCCTTTGCATCGCTCTTGCACCAAGCAAGAGAGACGCAAATTAAAAATTAGATTTATGAAGCCATGCAAGGCCATCTTGCGCGGCCCTGTGTGGATTTATAAATCTCGAATAATACAACGCAGTGCAAATCGCTGTGTTGCATTATTCTGCAGCAGGGAGGCATTTCCAAGGGCATTGCATGGGTGTTCCCACGCAACATCCATGAATTTTGACGCGTTCCCAGATTTACCAGAAGTGGTAGACCTGGGAACGAGGAGAAATATGTTTATTTCTCCTTGTTTTTTCCTTTTTCTGTGTGCTGCATTCTGCAGCCCACACAGAAAGAGGAAAAAGCCTCAGGGGGTTGTTTTTGTATAGAAAGGTGGCCCTTCCTGCACAAAAACAATCCACCTTGAAATGCAGGCACCCTTGCACAATGGTGCAAGGGCACTTGCGTCGGTGCTAGGAAGTCAAAAGGGCGCAGGGGAAAAGGCAGGAATCCGCTGTATTGACTTAAATCTGGTTAATTCTTGCCCTTTCCCTGTCATGCAGTGCAGTGCAGTGCAGCAAGGTGTCTTGCTGAGCTGCACTGTGTGACTTGGCCATAAATATGGCCCTAAGTTTAGACCGGAAGTCTAAGTTTAGACCCGAAGTGTAGGACCCAAATTCACAAAGGTATGCTTAGACTTCAGGTCTAAACATAGGGCCTGATTCAAAAAGGTAAACTTACACTTTTGTGTAAGTTTACGATTTTTTGTAATTCACAAAGGAATTGTACTGGTAGTACCTTTACGACTGTGGAGTCTCCACATTCATAGCGGTGACTCCACACTTAAAAAGATAGGCAGTCGTAAAGATACTACTCGTAAAATTGGATTGTAAATTGCAAAACTCATAAACTTACACAAAAGTGTAAATTTACCTTTGGGAATCAGGCCCTTAGACTTCAGGTCTAAGTTTTCCTTTGTGAATTGGGCCCTTGTACTCTAAACTTAGACTTCAGTTCAAAACTTAGACTTTAATTCTAAACTTAGGGCCCAATTCACAAAGGGCCTCCGCACTCGTGGTGGAGGCCCCGCAGTAGTGGCAGAGGGCTGCTCTCATGGCGGGATCTCCACAATGAAAAACTGCAATGCAGTGGTCCCGCCATGAGTGTGTGGCCCCCGCCACGACTGCAGGGCCTCCGCCACGAGTGCGGAGACCCTTAGTGAAACTGGCCCTTAGATTTGAAGTCTAAGTTTACCTTTGTGAAGTGGGCCCACTTTATCTGACAGAAGGTAGTTGCTTGAGCCAAACTACCAAAAGAAAGTCCAGGATTCCTCACAGTAACCTGTTTTACATTTTAGGCACCTGAAATGAATGAATTTCATGTTGGTGGGGATAATAATGTACTGCAGCGGAATGATGAATACCAGTAGAATCATGGGACAGGAACTGAGAGTTGACCATGTCAGGTGACACTTCGGTGTTAAAGATAATGGGGATTATTTATGAGAAACTAACCCAGCGCGGTGCCGGAAGTTAATTTTCTGCACCTCGCTGCGTTAGCTATGAGGCACAGGGATGCAACATATTTACAGCAACATGTCGCATCTCTGTGCCTTTCCCTGCGCTAGCGCACAAACTGCTGCCATGCGCCGGGTCAGGCACCCTTGCACCATGGTGCAAGGATGCCTGTATCCTGCACAAAAAAAATCACTTGAGGTGATTTCTTCTTCCAATGAAGAGGAAAAAACATTCTGACGCATTTCCAGGTTTACGATTGCTCCTAAATCTGGAAATGCATCAGTGGACATGGGTGTTGCGTGGGAACACCCAGAGCAACACCCATGTCATGCCCCTAACACGCAACGTGATGAGTGAAATGGGGCGATATTTCCGAGCACACGTAAAGCCGCACAGGGTGGCTTTATGTGTGCTTGTAAATTTCACGCAACAGGTTGCGCCACGGGTGAGTCACGCAACGTGACGCACCGATGGCGCAAGAGGCTCATAAATAACCCCCAATAATGGACAAATAATAAAAAATGTCAGCCGTGGCTCAGCAGACCGATTGACCCATGAAATGGGTAGAACTAGCATGAACATTTTCATGCCCATTCAAATGAAAAATGAATGTGTAACTTTATGTTTTAACAAAAAAGGAGAGAAAACAATCCCAAGGGACTGTTGGCAAAAAGCATATTTTAGTCATACTCTCATTTCTTTTTTGGGGAATTTTATATAGCGCGAACTTGACCCGAAGGTATCAGAGCGCTTTACAGACAGACAAGTGCCTTTTTGTTAAGCATGGGGAGATATGCCCAGAATCACAGGGGCATATGTACAAGCCCCTATCACCACCACAACGTCACTTTTTACGACGTTGTGGTGGCGATAGGGGCTGCGCCTTATGTACAACGCAGCGTTAAGCCACTTAACGTGGCTTAATGCTGCCTTGTAAATAAGGCCCACTTTCACGCTATGCTTAGCGTGAAAGGGGTGGGCAGTGGGTGTTGCTGTGGGTGTTCCACCACAACACCCATTGATTTTGATGCTGCCCCCTATTTACAAGGGCAGCGTAAATAGGAGGCAGCGCCAAAATTAAGACCAGGCAAACCTGGTCTTAAGTTGATGATACGAGGAGAAATGCATTATTTCTCCTCGTTTTTGCTTTTTCCATGTGTGCTGCCTTGTGCTCGGTGTTAAAGTTAGAAAAAAGTGCGTGCTGGTTATTGTTATAACTTGGTGATATGTACGCACACTTGTTCTTATGAGGTAGGCGAACCGTGTGTGTGAGCGGAGCCTGTCTACCTGCCCGCGACCGGCTGGAGGTGCAGTGTACTTGTGCAGGACTGTGCTCACCGGAGCACATTGAGTGGTCCTGGGCAGAGGAGCTTTCCTCCATGCATGGCGAGGCGCTGGACCTGGCATGGGTCCGAGCCCGGACAGCAGAGGTGGAAGTTGCAGTCAGAGGTTTGGCTCCGATCATGCTGCATCAGTGTTTGCAGAGGTGCAGAGGGGAAGGGGGGTAAAACTCGGGGCTCAGGGCTTCATGTGAAATGGCAGCGGGTGGTAGAGGCAGTGGATGAGTAGGTGAATGAAGGACTGTGGAGGAGGGGTGGGATGGGCGAAGGCAGTACATTGTGTAAGAAGGAGCTGGGGAAGTAGGAGGTGCGTGTGTTGAGTTTTTATTTAATGTGACTTGTTTAAGCCAAGAGTGTGATGTTGATCGAGTGCAAACTTCTGGCGATCGTGTACAGACACACACATATTTTTTCAGCTGCACTGATGTTTATGAGTGCCGATTCCCCCCCATAGGGTGGTTGTCGGCGCGTGATCCTCGTCAGCAGCAGCAGACACGCAGCCAGCACCCCTCTCTGAGGTCAGGTGACGCGGCAGGCAGGGCTGCTCGGGAGGAGCGCTTGAGGCATGCTGGCACGGAG